>VZTU01025839.1:228183-333222 GCA_013400835.1 Zapornia atra
TTTTTTTGTTCCTTCCCACTCTCATAAATTGTTACAAACCAATACAGGAAGCAACAATTATTCAGCCTTCAGGGTTCAACTTCTGGTGCTGCACTAGCAAGTGGGAAGTTACTTCATGTTCAGAACATTACAATTTCTGCTCTTGTAGCTCAGGGCAAGGCTAAAGCTGGCCTTGAGTTTCATTTTAAATGATTTTGTAAGTTGGTGTATTCTAGGGGAAAAAAAAACCCAAACCATTCTTGCATACACACACACAGAGGTCCTCAAATGTGATTTCATTCGGTCAAAGAAATGCCATGAAACCTTGGAAATATTCAAATTTTGGGTGCATTAAAGACTAAGTTTCATTTTAATAAGCTCTTTAGCAAATATATCCTGCCTGATGGATGCACCATCTGGAATGACTGATGTCTGAGGTTCCACATGGTTGGCAGCGGTGCTATGGACATGCTCCCAGGTATGATGCCTGGTTTTCAGCCACCTCCTCAAGGTTTTGTGTTAGATCTGCCCCCCCTCAAAGACATGCCCTTAGTTGCCTGGCACACCTCAGGTGTTGCTGGATGTCTGTGCTCAGGAAACTGAATCGAGCTGTCAGTGGTCTTTGATCAGGGCCAGAGAAGAAGCAGAACTCATGGCTCTGTTTCTGCCTCCAGCTGGACAAATTTGGTCACATTGTGTTCCTTTCTTCAAGCCTCCAGCAAGCCCCCTAGAAATCAGTTTAATGTAATTTATGTAACTCTCTGACACTGTTGTAGCACTTAGATAAGGAAAGCAGTCACACATCTAATACACAGACCAGTCATTATCATTTAGAAGTCAACATATTCCAGGAGTTACTGTACAGACTCTGTCCTTTTCTTCCCACTTGGCCCTTGTGCAAAAGGAGAGACTGGACTGGTACCTCTTGAGGTGCCGATGCTGTTGGCTTCTGTTCTCTTTTGTGGCCTTGCATGCAAGTGGATGCTGCACTTTAATGGGGCCTTTGGAAAGTGAAGTCTTTAAAAAGCCTGTTGTTCTATTGCAGAAAGGGTTCTCCTTTTTGTTTGCCAAATTGGACGAGTAACTCCCACAAACCTTATTTCTGTGCTTTAGCAGGGGAGCATTCATGGAAAGAAAAGTCTGTACAGAGCTGTTTGAGCAGGTCGGTAATACGACACAGGGATAAAATAAGCTGTGCTTACATTAGCCTGCAGTCTGGGCTGCATGGAAAGAGCTATATACAAAAGTGTAAAAACGAAAACCATATGCACCATTTTACACATTTCTCCAGAAACCCTCTGATAGCACTATGCACTGTGTTATTAAGGCAGAATTCTGCTGCTCTGAAAAAAAGTAAACAAAAAAAAACCCCGAAAACCAAACCCAGGACAGAAATAACAGAAAGAAAGAAAAAAGCTTTAAGTTTGGTATTAAATAAACCTTTTCTTGACCCTAAAACTAAAGTAATTACCCCAATCAATAAACCTTTTGTATGAGCTCTGTCAGATCAAGAGAACTTGCCTGCCTGCAAACAGCACACTGACAAGCAAGTTCAAGGCTACCAGCCCATGTAAGCACAGAGGTAGGCAAAGCTTTTCAAAAAGACCAATCTACCTTCATTTTTCTACCACTTTAAAACATGATCAAGACCAGGCAAAATCTGGATCATTAAAGACATTATTATGTCTAAAAGTCTACCGTGATGAATACTTGCTGGCATCCAAGCAGTCCTTACAAACATGGCTTAATTCCTTTCGTACAATAATATAAATGAAAATACGCGTCTCCTTGTCTATTTTCCCCACCGAAATCATCATTCATAATCATAAGATCTATTGAAAGAGGAGTGCACATACAACAGCCAAGCTAAAGAAAATCAAGAAAAAGCTCAAGTGTAACATTAAACAAATTACTCCATCTCTGCTTTAAAGCTAAGCTAGCTTTGCACACCATCATTTTCTATGACTAGGTTTTACTCACTGAGCATCAATGAAGAGAGAGACGCTATATGGGAAAGAGCAGATGTGGAAGTTTCTACAGCCAAGCATCTGACCTTTACAGGATTCTTATTATTTAATTATCTTTGATATGTGTCCCTAATTTCCCCTTTATTAGAGATGCCTTATGTCTTCAAAAGAAAAAATCCTGGAATAATAATTTTGCCTGTTGTATAGCTTGGGTTGTTTGGTAAGAATTCTTTCAGACACTTGCAGAGAGGAAAAAAGGTCATCATGAATAACATCTAGATTAGAAATGATTGGTCTGACTTCAGGTTTCTTGGAAGTGTGGCAGCTCCAGCAGAAGTAGGCAGAAAGTTGCAGGTAGCATTTGGGGAATGGTGAGCCATAGGATCATGTACTGACCTTACTGACTGAAGCTGAAAGGGGGTTTAAGAACTGGGAGCAGTGCTTCATCTGTTAGGAACTGTCCAAAAAAGGCAGACAGGAAAGTAGCCTCCAACACTGGGACATGCTTATGCTCTTGGTTCACTTCACTGAGAAATGAGACTTCATCAATTTTGAGGACAAAGGTGAAAAGATTAATAAGGCACTGATAAAGCTGGTGTTGACTCCTCAGTGTTGAAGTTTTAGGCTGAACCACTATTCATCTTAACAAGAACAGCAAACAAAAATCTTCTGCGATGGGGTTACAGCATTGATGGATAAGGAAAGAGCGACTGATGTAATCTAAACGGACTTGTGCTAAGCATTGACACTGTCCTGCACAACTTCCTTTGAGACTGAGGTGAGATCTGAGGCAGAAATCTTTCCCGGGGAGGGGGGAAGGCCCAGGGAATCTGGGGATGCCCCTGGATCCCTGGCAGGGTTCAAGGCCAGGTTGGATGGGGCTTTGGGCACCTTGGGAGTTCTTGCAGCTCACAGAAAGCTCAGATAGAGGCAGTTCACATTTCTGGCTGTTCGGGTAATACCCCACCTGTCAGGCTGGGCTGGACTGGGCTAGGATGGACACAGCATCCTCCTGTCTTCTTGACATCCTTCTGTGTGGACTAATTAAATTCTCACCAAAGGACCTTAAGTCCCATGGCCAGCTGGATGTTTAGCAGAAGACACCTTGCAGTACTGCAGCATAACCTGAACCTACTCTGAGAATAAGTGTAAGTTTTCAATCAAGCAGACCTGTCAACCTACCATCATTCATGAGAACAAATTCACAAGGGGAAAAAGAAACCTAACACTGTCTGGCAGAGATTCATAAATGCCCTTTTTGCTTCCTACCTGAACCAAGTGATTCTATCTTTTTCTAAATACTACCTGACCAAGACCTACAAGCTTTGCCAGACTCAGAGAAGCTGGGTAAGAGCTGAAAGCAAGAATCAAATAATCAAAAACATGGGTGGTGGCAACAAGATGTTATTCAAAAAAGGCACTGACCATCTGATAGAGTGTCTGTCAAGCAAGGGCTTGTAATAGGATGCATAGAGCTGGAGGCAAAAAACTATTTGCAAAGCATGCAAAGCTCTGCTGCTGTTTTGCAGGAGAGAGATCAATAACATCAAAAGCAAAGTTGTGATTTTCCTCCCTGCCATGATTCTCATATACTGCTATACATCTCTGTGCAGAGCAAGCAAGAAGAGTTGTGTGTCTGGGAAGGAACAGGCTACTAATTAATCATCTGCAGAGGGTCACCACAAGGTGGAAGTGCTCAGAATTCCCTCTGTGAAACAGGTGAGGGGCTAAAATGACCATACATGTGCACTGTAGGGACGAGCAACACTTGTAGCAACTGAGCACTTCTATGGAGCAGCTGGAGTCCCATTAAACTTAAAGGGTCCCGATTAAGCGAAGTACCTGCTAAAGTTTCAGTCTCTTTTGGTGGGTATAGCCCAAGGAGAAATTCAGAAAAGGGTAGCTGGGACATCCAACCCACTTTTCCTTATTCAGAGTCTAATCATAGAATCCCAGAATTTCCTGAGTTGGAAGGGACCCATAAGGATCACCAAGCCCAACTCCTGGCTCCACACAGGGCCAGCCAAGTCAGAATCATACACGGGGGAGTTTTAAGTCAAGTAACTCAGGCATTAAGGAGCTAAAAGAAAGCATAAGCCAGAACAGATGACACCCCACGTTAGTCTGCACAGTCTCTTGACTTCTCAATATTTACATGAAGCCAATTTAGACTTCTCCAGACATTAGCAAAGCAAGTGTAAATAACGTGAATGGCTCTGAGACTGTAAGTGGATCGCACTTATGCCTCCCCTCTGAATTGGAACTTAGAGGAGTTCAAGGTAGCTTACACAGAGGCAGCAAAGGGAAGCAAATCTGATCTATTCCTTTCCCCTTTGCTTAGACCAAGCTAAACACAAAAGCTTTTTCACTCAGAGCTAGGGAAAAGCCAGTCTGGTCACCTCTCACATAAGGAGGGTTCCCAGTTCCATAGAAAGTTTGCCTCTGTGCCCTGTCATTTCTTATGTCCTCTCTAAGTTCAGTCCTCTGCTCCTCTGCTGGTGTCCTTCCCGTGTGTGAACTGCCGTGCTAGGGGCAGGATGGGGGTGGGTTATATTTTAGGCTCTTGCAGGAAGGGACCTTGCCTTTTGATGTGTACCGCAAAGTACTCTATGTGCTGGCAGCCCCTTATAAATAACACCATCAGCTCACATTGTCCTTTGATGGAGGAAAGTGCTTGTGGCAGTTTAGGGATAGCGCAGGGGGCAGGAGGAACAACGGTCCTTTTCTTCAACTTAAGCGTGGCATCTTTCAGAAGATAAAAGTGAGATAATACCTTGCATGCTATTAAGGGGTTCTACATGTGTTTCCTATTGCTTGTTGGGTGTCACGCTGGTAAACAGAGATGCTCTGCTCCCACAGACATCTGGTTTTGCTTTTCCTTTTGATTTATCAGTGGCCCTGCACAGACAGCCAAGCTTGCCTGAGCTCAGCGGTAACAGCTGCTGGAAGACATTTTCTCTCTGACTCTGTAGATGCTGTTTTTAGGCTCTGCGATGTTTCTTGCTTCTCCTGAGCAGACTTTTTGGCCAACATGTCTATCTCGGATGTGCTGATTCCAGCTGATTTCTCAGTCTACTATTTTGCTCCACTTACAGAAGATTGCTCTGAATAAATCACCACTACCAGGCAGAGGTGAATCCACAAGGTGCTTTTTAGAGAAGTGTTTCTATTAGAAATTTCAGAAAGTGCCATCAATGTCATTTACAAAAAGGTTAATTTATTATTGAGAGACCTTGATTGTCCATTCCTTTATAATGCCTTGCATTGTAATTCAGAGGAATGGGACATAAAAATGCTATTAAAAGATGAAAACTTTCCCAGAATAATCTTCTTCTTTCCCTCCACCAGAATGGCCTGTATTATGCAGAAGCATAAGCTCTGACAGGCAGCATGATCACAGAATCACAGGGTGTCAGGGATTGGAAGGGACATTGAAAGACCACCTAGTGCAACCCCCCATCCCAGAACAGGATCAGCTATATTAGGTCACACAGAAAAGTGTCTAGGTGGGTTTTGAATGTCTCTAGAGAAGGAGACTCCACAACCTCCCTGGGCAGCCTGTCCCAGGGCTCTGACACCCTGACAATGAAAAAGTTTTTCCTTATATTCCCATGGAACCTCCTATTCTCCCGCTTGCACCCGTTGCCCCTTGTCCTATCACTGGCCATCACTGAGACGCGCCTGGCTCCATCCTCCTGACTCTCACCCTTTACATATTTATAAACATTACTCAGGTCACCTCTCAGTCTCCTCCAGGCTAGAGAGACCCAGCTCCCTTGGCCTGTCCTCATAAGGAAGGGGTTCCACTCCATCATCTCAGTGGCCCTGCGCTGGGCACTTTCAAGTAGTTCCCTGCCCTTCTTGAACTACAGGTCCCAGAACTGCACTCTCCCCAGGTTTACATGCAGTGGCATGCAACAGGAACATGTTTGGATACCACCTAACTCGTCAGTGATGATGGCTCTACATCCTTTTAGAAAACAGACTGACCTGACATCTCCTACCCTAAAAATCCATGTGAACGTTCCTGAGTGGGTTGAGTTATAGCTCTACCAGCTTCCAAAACTGTATGATGGACAGCCACACAGTTTATCAAATTAATGGATGTTATCAAACTGGGAATAACAGACACTGTAACTGGGAATACAGACACCTTTTTCTAGTTTTCTCTGGAAAAACGGAGGCCATATTCCAGACAAGCAGTGTACAGTAATTGCAGCTGATATTGTCACACAGAGTCTGCAATGATTTTACTGGCTCTGAAAAGTTCCGTCTGTTGGAACACAGCAGATCCACTTGGACAATCAGCACCCTATTCATTCAACGTGTTCACTGCTGGATTAAAAGCTACAGTCCTTTACTCAGGTGAGTCCTTATTCACAGGGAAGGCTTGCCTGAGGAGCAACCACACCGTTTGGCTTTCTGAACTTACCATTACGATCACCATTATCAGCTCTGTGCTTTCTACTATTATCTGTGATTATTAATTAATGCTTAATGTATTTTCCCAGCAGTTCTATCTCTCTCACAGCATCTCTGGGGAAACGTCACTCTCCTCAGTTTTACAGGGCAAGCAGCCAAAGCATGAGCCTGGGCTGGGTCAGGATTAACACATCAATCAGTATTGAGGAGTTCCAGGCTGCTGGTCCTCTTCTCAGATCACCAGATTCTACTTGTTCCTGCATCACAGCTATACTTTTCAAACACACTCTCACTGTAAGCCCTGTGTCAGTGCAATAATAAAGGGAGATTTTTCTAAGTGCTCCAGTCACAGAAATCAAATTAAATGGCAGCTTGCCTCTGACAGTCAACACAACTCCTCTGCAGGTTCTTCACCCCACACAGAAAGATCTAAGGCTCCCGTCAGGAGTGACTTGATTTATTTGTTTGGCATTGCAATTTTACACCCTGGTTAATAAACACTGTGTCAGGTTGCTGTATCCTCTTTACTCTGGCACCGACAAAAATTATAACACTACGGTATTATAGTATTTATAGACTTAAAATGTAGCAACCATGCCTTGCCAGACCTCACGGATACACTAGAAAGGTTCTGAAGCATTACAGTACATTTACACAAAACAGAAAGGAAGGCTCTAGGGAGAGCTCTGAGCCCCTTCCAGTCCCTCAAGCCAGAGAGCTGCTGGATCCAAGGGCAGGGTGGGACAGGACAGGGGAAATGGCCTTCAGCTGCAGGAGGGAAGCTGGTGAGGAGCTGGGAGGCAGAAATCCTTCCTGGGGAGGGTGGTGAGGCCCTGACACAGGTTGCTCGGAGAAGCTGGGGCTGCCTCTGCATCCCTGGCAGGGTTCAAGGCCAGGCTGGATGGGGCTTTGGGCAACCTGGTCTAGTGGAAGATCTCCCTGTTCAGGGCAGAGAGGTGGAACTAGGTGGGTTTTGAGATCCTTTCCCACCCAAACACCTGTGATCATTAAGGCTATTACATTTTTTTATGGTACTTACAAAAATGCTGCATTTCTCTGGTCAAATCCTAGCCAAGAAGCCACATCCTCCTATCTGAAATTTGTACTTGAGTGAGATTCAAAGGGCATAGCTTGTACCTAAACCAGGTTTGTCCTGTATGCTATAGCTTTGTGCTGTATACAGCTGCCTGTGGGCAAGGTGATTCCCACATACAGGGCAAAGCTCTTTCTTAGGGTACAGCAAAAGAAAACTTCCTTGTACTGAAAGACACAGTGATTCAAGGTCAACAGGGGATATATGGTGACTGTCCTACTTAGCATGTGGTTATGAAGGTACAGCACAGTATAAAGAAAAAAAAATAGGATTGACTTAAAGATGGTCTCAAATACTTCTCACCCACACCACTCCCTTACTGTTCAAAGGCAAATTCAGAATGTTATGTCTTTTTTCCCTACCCCCATGTTAGTGCAATGAGGCCAAATGTTTGGCTAGAACAGTTATCATCACTGTGCTTTAAAAGTCCTCTCTGCTGTGAGAGCCTTACTGATTTTCCTGTGATGAAGAAATTCCAGGAAAAAACTGACTTTCAGAAGAATGCCTGGAGCTTCTTCTGGGCAGAAGGTGGTCAGTATAAGTGAAAACTCAAATTGCTAAACTAAATGAGAGTAAATCCACACTCTATAGAGCAGGACTTCAATTTCATAAGCCAATATGTAAATATTTCTAGTGTTAACTGAACAGGATTGAAGATGTGCATCTCCAGGTTTTACATTTAGCAAAGAGTATTAAGGATTGTTTCTACTTTTGCATTAGATAAACTATAGTGCTAAAATGGAATATTTGGATCTTAATGACTTTGTTTTAATAAGACCTAAACTTTAATTAACCTGCCAAGACAAATTACAGTCCATAGTTCTTAGGTAACTGTTGCAGACAGCTGAGACTCAACACCAGTGCCTCTTCTGGGAGAGGGATTAATGGTAGCTTTGGAACAAGCCTGCTTTCTTCAGAAGAGAAAAAAAGTCCATTAAACAATCACTGTGGCTTGAAGAAACCTGAGTGCTAGTTTTAAGGAGCAATCTTTAAATTATAACCAAATGAATTTGGGTATATGAACAGTTTCAGTGGGTTGGTCAAATTTAGACTTACATATTATCGTATTGGAAACAGATTCTGATATTTACAGGGTGGAGGAGGAATACCTAGTGTGCTAGGCTGTCAAGCAGCCCATGGGAAGCATCCTTTTCTCCTTGGACAGCAATAAATTGGTGCCTTTGAGCTGAACTGGCACAGCACTTCACTGACAGAGAAACTGAGAGACCTTTTTAGTTAATTTGTTTGACTTACGAAATCATAGAATCATAAATGGCATGGGTTGGAAGGGACCCCAAGGATCACAGAGTTCCAACCCCCAGGGATGGGGCATCCACCACCTCTCTGGGCAACCCATTCCAACACCTCACCACTCTGTAAAAAACTTCCCCCTAATATTTCATCTAAACCTTCCCTCCTTCAGCTTCAATCCATTCCCCCTTGTCCTGCCCATTGTCTACCCTTTTTAAAAGTCGATTCCCCTCCTGTTTCTCTGCTCCCTTCAGGGACAGGAAGGCTGCAACGAGGTCCCCCTGCAGCCTTCTCTTTTCTAGGCTGAACAAGCCCAGCTCCCATCTCAACTTCCTTCCGTTAGCAAGGGGAAACAAAGATCCCTGTTATAATGGCTCCTAGTTCCAAGCCTTCCAGTGCTATGTAATGGAGTTTTAACCCCAGTACTCAGCCTGAACTCCAGTTTGATTAATTTGGCAGGACCGTCAGTCATGGAAAACTGGCACTGTGCTGCTCCATGCTCTTCAATCATTCCTATACCTTTGCTCCAGAAAGAGGAAAAACCCAACCAACCAATCAACCAACCAAAAAAACCCTAAATAAAAAGATCAAAGGAAGACAATATAGCAAGGAATTTCAAGCTTGTAATCCATCTTTGGCACTGGGTAGAATCTCGTTACGAATATAGTTACTAAAAAGGGCTACAAAATGCTTATGAGATATTTAGGGCCTAACAGTATTCAGACTGTTGTTAAATACATCCCCTACAAGCATTCCCTCTGAAACCACACAAAGCTACCATGCAATTTGAGTACATGCATTAATACCTGGCCTCGAGGCATATTTAGGAGTTTAGGAATAATACAGGAAATCCTTACCAATAGCAGTAGTAAGAAAAGAAACCACTTCCGATTCCTTGCCATCATTGTAGAAGGCTAAATGCCATATTCCTGAATCTAAATACTGGATAAACCCCGTCTCATGGCTGGACAAAGGCACAAAAGCTCTGTGCTGCCGCTGAGGTCCTTCTAAGCTTCTCTCCTCCTGTGTCAGTAGGCGTCTTCCATCAAGGAGCTCGACAAAGTCAAACTGAAACATAAAAAAGAGTGATGTTTGTGTGTATTTCAGGCTTCCTCAAGCTTAAGTCTATTGCTCTGGATCTGTCTTATGAGGGAGAAGTACATATTTTACTTCAAGTATTAGAAATGTACATCTACAGAAGATCATAAACAGGATTTTTTCTGGTAAATTGAGTACATTTCTGGACTACTTCCAAATAATCATTTTGCAAATAGCTATGAATGCATTTTTCTGTACTTACATGAATCAAGAAATCATCTTTATTTAGAATATGATTTGGGACATATTGACCCTACTGATGTGTTCACATTATGTAGAAACATAGGCAGAGCAACATGAGGTTCAGGGACCATGCTGAAATTGCACTCTAAGTATGAAGAGAAGAAGCTTATTTATTAGTTTCTTTGTGTCTTGGCTCATAAAGAAAAATGGATAGAAAAATGTATCTAGCCTAACTGGGTTGTTTGCCAGAACCGCTATGGGTCACCAAGAAAACGATAAGAGGTATTTGTAAGTAAATTCTGGTAGAGGTTTTACAGAAGATTTTCTGGAGCCAGCAAAGGTTTTATCTTAAAACAATATCAAAAGTGGCTAACGCATTGTGGAAGATGAAGATGGAAAAGAGATAAAGTCATATATACAAGTTCCATTGAAAAGGTGACTTTTGGAAGTTTTGTTTTTTGCCCAGGTAAATTCAGCCAAACAGCTGCTTTGATTTTGCTACTGGTATTGCAACTACCCTTAGTTCCCTATTTAAATTGTTATCCACTGAGTTTCTGCAATAGCTGTATTCTGTCTGGTAACGTATCATTGGGATGAGTCAGATACATGCCTAGCAGACATCACTAACCTTACGTGAACATTACCTAATCTGGATTTTATCATGTCCATGAACAGGGCATCTTGTGAGCAGAACCCTGTAGCTAAAGCACAACATAGCTTTCTATTCTCTAACTTCATTTGGTCAAAAGAGCTTTTACTTTTTGGCAGGAAGCTGGAAAATGGGCAGAAAGAACCAACAAGGCTTATTTTGGTGAAAGTTGCTGCACTGAAGGGTTGCTAAGTGTTGGCTGAGTGTGGCAATGGTATAGAGGCTTTTGATTTATTATCCCCTTTGACTTCACTGTAGCAAACTTTGGGTGATTCTGTTATATTATTAAATATAGGAAAACAAAATTAAATATAAAGAAAACAAAAATTGTGTAGTCTTTTTTTTGGTTTTTTATTCTGTGTGGCCAGAAAAAGAAGATGTGAGAAACTTTGCAGACACCAAGGTCAGTGAAGAAGGAGAGGGAGGAGACACTCCCGGCAGTGCAGAGAGATTCCCATGCAGACCATGGAGAAGACTATGGTGAGGCAGGTTGTCCCTGTGGAGCCCATGGAGGATGATGGTGGAGCAGAGGTTCCACCTGTAGCCTATGGAGGACCCCACACTGGAGCAAGTGGAAACACATGAAGGATGCTGTAACCCCATAGGAAGTCCACACTGGAGCAGGCTCCTGACAGCACCTGTAGCCCAATGGAGAGAGGAGCTCACACCATAGCAAGTTTGCTGGCTGGACTTGGGGCCCTATGCGGGACCCACCCTGGGCCAGTCTGGTACGTAAGGTTGGCACCCCATAGAAGAGACCCATGTTGGGGCAGTTGGTGAAGAACTGGGAGACTCATGTTGCAGAACTTCATGGAGGACTGTATCCCATGAGAGGGATCCTATGCTGGAGCAGGTGCAGAGTGTGAGGAGTCCTTTCCTGGGGAGGAAGGAGCGGCAGAGACAACATGTGATGGACTGACCCCAACCCTCATTCCCCATCCCCCTGTGCAGGAAGGAGGCAGATAAATGGGGAGTGAAGTTGAGCTTGGGAAGAAGAGAGGGGAGGTGTTTTATGATTTGGTTTTATTTCTCATTCTCCTACTTTGACTGGGTAATAAACTAGATCAATTTTATTCCTTGTTGAATCTGTTTTGCCCATGACAGTAATCGCTGAATGATGACTGAGTTACTTTGGAGGGCACCTGGCCTCCATCCAGAGTCAACCGGCCAGAAATATGTTATTAAAAATCTAAGTTTCTATTTTAAAAAATAAAATTATATAGTGATTTTGCGTTTAAGAGGGGTTGGATTGAATGACACTTTGCAAGCCAGATATTTGTAGCCACTTTGAGAATGAGGTATTGCCTCATGAGGTCTCAGTGTGGCCTAGTTGGCACAGCTAAGGAGGGCTGTGACAGAAGGTCTGGTTGCTCAAGGCAGTTGAGTTTGACTGAGGAACACATTGGCCAGGTATGCTGAAAAACTTAAAACCAGTAAGAGAAAAAGTTACACAGTTCCATTTCAATTTTAGAGCCTGATGGAACAGACTGACTAGATTTTTAGAAGGTAAATGCAGACACCATAGGTAAATTCATCTCTCCAAGCACTGACATCTCCATGTCAGCTTCAATTAGGTTTTAAGAAGCACTGGATTGCAGTCAAAGGAAGACATACTTCTATTTTGCAGTCTGCCTCATCCTAAAGTTGACATGTCCTATGGGTTGTGCCTTACAATCATCTCCTCACTTACATACTAGATGTAGGTGCTAAAGCTTAGGGAGATTGAAAACAATTTCAAGGCACCCAGCTACAGTGGGCTGGTGGTGTTACAGTCCAAGCTGGGTTACACTTACCTGGGGCTTTCTGCCAAAAGGAAAAGTTTTATTTTTATAAATATTTGCAAGATGCGCCTGTGGATGTTGATGACTTTGCAAAGTTCCGAGGTGTAAATATTAATTGAACCACAAATGGATTGTGATTTATCACATTTTGATGCATTCAGACATTTTTAATATGCAAGTAGAGTTACTGCAACCAAAGAAATCATAGATAAAATACCATGTTAATCAATTCAAATTGTACAAATAGAAATAGCTGTGATGGCCAATCCCCAAGATTTATGATTTAACAAAATTTGGCCTAGGTTAAAAACAGTTTAAAAAATTACTTGATCTAAGAAGATTAAATCTAATAGAACATAATAAAATTATGTAACTTTTATTATGATTTGTTGAGAAGAATGAGAAGAAATGCCTTTAGTTATCAGTAAACTATTTTAGGCTTCTGCAGGATCTATTTCTAAGACTACAGAAATTTGGAGCATGTTTTTTCTTCCTACTTATCAGTGTCCATGTTTTTTTGACAATCTTGACTAGAAGACTGACCACAACAGGCAGAGAAAGTTTTCCTAAGGGATACTGGAGTATTTTGTTGGTTTTGTGTGGCTAGGTATGAATTCTTACATTTTACCAAATTCAGGAACATATGCTAAGGGTCTTCAGCCTTAGGATTGATTCAAAGAAGATTCTGCAGAAGATACATCATCCAAACAGAAGAAATATCTAATTAACTAATGCAGAAGAAAACCTGATGGTCAGCCAGAATTTTACATCAACTAGATAAGCTGGAGGGGGAAAAAAATGACCCTTTATTGAATTTTTCCAGGGGAGATTGTATCACTGCTCTAAGCATACATTTTGCCAAAGTCTTATTTATATAATAGCTTACAAAATTTGGAAAAATAAAGCTCATTTGGTAGATTTATGGTGTGCAGCAGATACTCTAGATTATGCAAGAGAAAGTATGAGGTTTGTGTAATATGTATTAACTCTGAGAGATAAATGTACTATTTCAACATGGCAAACAGGTTACCTATTTAATGACTCCTAAGGGTATTAAGATATGGTGAGATTAAAGGTTAAGGATTAAGCTTCATATAAAAAATACTGGAGGATGATGTTTTAATTGACAGCAGGTTTATCAAATGGTAAATGGAAAAGGGGTAATTTCAAAACTGAACTAAATATTAAGTAGTATATAGATACACTATTGTTTCAATATCTGCAGATCCTTTTTAAGTTATTTCTTCAGAACAGGGTGGGTTTCAGGTTTTGCTTCCATTTGTGTGACATGACTTTTATTGTCTGCATAAAAACTGCTCCTCTGGTTATTTTTTGGTCATGTTTTGGTGAAGCTTGTGCCACTTCCCACATTTAATGTCTCATTTTCAGCTGAGGCTTCAACTGATACACAACCACACTGTTTTAAATGGGAAAAGTCCTGAGACTGGCAAGTCACTCAGAATATGCCAGCAAAATATGAGGTCAAAGAAAAAACAGTAATGATGAAGTCAATGTGGGCTTCTTAATTGCCTAAAACATTACTATTGTTGGGTGCAGTGCCTTGTTACATTTAAAATTTTGCTTTAACTTCAATAGATGGAGGTTTAGGTGTTAAATTTTACCTTTGTTATTTAAACAATTGAAACTATTCATGAAATAACTCCTGCTCCCTAACAGAAATCAATAACAGTAATAAACAAGTAAAACCAGAGTTAATACAAACTTCTGATCTACTGTTAGCATTATGTAACCATGACTTGAGTTTTATATAAATAATACAGGAGTTTTAAGTTTTAAATGTTTGAATCTCCCTGTAAAAACAGACTGATTAAAAAAGGGCAATAACAGCACTACCATGTCACTGAATTTAGGTCCTGCTGATCCTATTGAAATATTTTAATTCTGCAGAAAAGTAGGCAGAGAAAGTGTTGATTTATGCCACCTCTTTGATATAAATAAGTTGCAGGTGTGCTAATATATAGAAAATCCCATACTACTCAGGGAGATTGTAATAAATGTATCTGTTTATTCAACAAGAAAAGAAAGACAGGGTATTTCTATAAATCTCAAACGGTTGGTTGGTTGCTAGGCTTTTCAGTTAATAGTGGAGGGCAAGGGTAAGTTACAACTTTAATATAAACCTGGTAATACTTTGATAACTTGCTGAGGCAAGTGGGAGTAAGGCGTTTTGCATTGCCAATGAGAGTTACACCCCAATGTATTAATCAATCTGGTTAAGAGCAGCTTAGAAACTGAAATGGGAAGTAGAGAAAATAAGGTACAAAATCCTTATTTAAGGGGATGGTTCTTCAGAGCTTTTCCCAGATAAGTGATTTCTTGACAAGGCTTTTGCCAAGGTGTGTCAAGAAAAGCATCTGCTTTTGTTTTAATCCTACAGAATAATAACTGCATCTTGATTTCTTCTGAAGTAAGCCTGTGGCTTTCTGTAAAAATTTGATTTTGTTTGGTTATACACTTATTACTGGGCCCTGACCAATCTCAGGCTAATCTGACAGTCAAGATGCATAATGTGAAGAGCTGGTTCAAGAAGTGAATCTTCCTCCCATAATGGTGAGCAGCTGGGGTTTTGCTGCTCTTACTACAAGAGGTGGAAGGCAGAGGCTGAAAGAAGGGGACAGACCTGAGATAAATGAGATTGCCTAAGAGATGATTCTTTCTAATGTAGCTTGAGCATGGCTGCTGATGCAAGGGGCACTGGATGGAGAAAGAGGAATCTCATGCTGCCATGAGCAACCAGCTGATGGTATCAGCGACCACCAGTCCAGAAAACCCTTTTTCTCCTCTGGCAGCTTTGCCTCTGTCTGCAGCTTAATGTGTGTAAATTTTGCAATTGCCACTTGATTATCTTTCTCTGGATAGATGACCTTTTACACCTTGCATGCATGTAAGAAATTCTTGAAAGAAATAGCTGAAATGAAACAATGAGCCATAAGAACACATAATTTAAGACAATTTATTATTTAAAAGAAGTGTGGACCCATTACCTGTGTATGTGATGGTGGGAGGCCTTTTCTGCCATAGATCCCAACCAGAGCAGCCTTTCCTAGAGATACGTTGAATTTCAGATGCACTGGGTGGTCGATGAACACCTGAGACCTCCAAAAGGTACCAGGAGGGATCTTCTGCGTGGCTCGTCTGCCAACATCAATTTCTCCAGAGTCTATAAAACTGTCGTCTGGAAAGAAACTACTGGGCTTTCCTGCCAAAACACAGGAACAAAAATCTTGGATTAGCCTTACAGCCTAAAAGTAATCCAATCATACTGGTATCTCTGACACTGATCTTCACAAAGAGTCTATTAGTGTCCTGAGGTCTTCAGAGTACTTTATCTAGCCAATCCATATGATTACGGGAGGAAAACTGGCAGTTATTCCTGGCTTCAGTAACTGTTTTGTTTGACAACATGAACATGGCAACAGCAACCTGGAGAAAAACGGCCTTTTGTTTAAATTGTAACATCAGAAAGTGCGTAATTACATGCTGGAGATAAGAATAAATCATCTAAAATTATATCCTAAATGAATATAAGTTTACAGATGGAGAAATCATCATTACATTAGCGAAGACAAGCGTAGTTATATAGTGAGGTAGACGTGGAATAGAATGGAATGGTAGTGTGGAGAACAGCAGCATGAACAATGGCTCAGTGGGGAGAGGAAAATGTTTCTCTATTGAATTAATTCTTGACAGTGGTAACAGCTTTTGAAATTGTTCAACAGTCCAAAAAAAGGACTGAGAAAAATTAGGAAATGATAACCTGCACTTGAGTAATATCTACTAAGAAACATGAAAGGTTTTGATTGGTTTTCAATACAATCTGTAAAGTGTGTTATGCTTATCAATCTTCTTTCAGAAGACAAGCAAGCGAAGGCATCTGTTTCTTAAAGCAACCACCAAGGTGGAGAGCCTGAGTGTCCGGATGGCAGTCAGTGCATGCCATCATGTCCAAGAGAGTCAGCAGGGAAATCAGCATCCCTGGAAAACACATCTGAGAAATTCTGGGTTAGAGACTCATACACTCACAGTTCTCAAAACTGGTGGCTGCTTCAAAAAAAATTGTACCAAAAGGAAACCCAGGAAATGAGGGGCAGAATGAAAAATAAAATGCCAGAGTATTGCCTTTTCAGCCTTTGCTATAAGCAGTGGCCACAGCACTACCTGTCGTTCATAAAGACAATGAAAAAGACTACTGCTTAGCCAGCAGCCTTTTTTTAAAGACACTTCCAGTTAAAAGGTATGTGGTAGTGTCACCTGAAAGATTTTGTAGGAAGGAGAACATCATGTCACTGACAAGGACTAATTATTAATTTTAGAAGTTCAAATACATTTGTTATCTCCGTGCCATTACAGCACATTACTCTCCATTTCACAGATCCAGCAGTCTTAACCAAACGTGAAGGACACTTTCAGGAACACACAATCTTTTGCAGGAACATCACGCTGTGAGGGGTTTTTTCTTCCAGAATCTACATTTGGGAAATGGGAAACAAAAACACCTTGTCCCACCCACCATGAATTCGAGCCAAATAGTCTTAGAATTTACTTGTGTTGAAAAGGTGATTGGTAGAGCCAACCTTTCATTTGATTGTTTAAAATATTTCCTTTAATAATACATAATATTAATGAGATTATTGTATAAATATATTAGTATTAAAGATTATGATTTCCTTAAATGTCTCCATTTACCATACCAACATAAACTCTCCAGGAGAAGCAGATGAAAAATGTTAGCTATGTCTGTAAAATCTGTACAGAAATTGTATGCATCTTAACAAAATAAGCCTCTGAAGGTACTTCTCTGTAAGATGGAGATTGTTTTTCACTTTTTAAAAAAATTTTACTTATGTAAAACTTTGTAGGAGAAATTTTGGTCCAAATAAGACTAATGCCTGGCCTAACATTAGTAACTGTTAAAGTACACTATTGGTGTGGGACTTCATGGCAAGTTTCATTTCTGTGCTATCCTGTGGCAAAAGTTTTGTCCATACTAGAACAGTCTAGAAATCAAAGGGTGTATACATGTTGATAGAAAAAAAGCTACTGATAATTTTATAAGACCCTCATTTCTCTTTGTTCATCACATTCAAATAAATACAGGGGGAAATCTGCTGACTTTTTATCCTTTTTCAGTCAAAATGTATATTAATAAAGATAATCAGAAGCAGCTTAGGTAAATGGACATTCTTTCCAAATAATTTTGTGCTGATAGAATACAATTGTACAATGGAAATAACTAGCTCGATTCCGAAGGGGATTACTTTATCAACTGGATTGTTAATATTTATTTGGCATAGTAAAAATTACTTTTCACACTGTCAGGATTAAAGGAAACAGCTCCCATATCTTCATGCAAAATTTCTTATTCCATTATTGTGAGATGAAAAGATTCAGGCTTCTATTAAAAAAGAGCTGAAGACATCACGTGTTTTAGTTCAAATGAAGGATATATTTTTCTGATTACTACCGACATGTTTTATAGATTCTTAGAAATTCAAGTGAAAACCTAAAGTATTTGATATGTGCACTGATTGCTCATTAATAAGGCCTGTACATCTAAGTGAATCAGGGAAAGTGAGGATTTAATATGATGGATGTTGCTGTGCAAGGGAGAGCCTGGAGAAAATGAGCGCGGTATGTATTCTGCCCATACAGAAAGCAGGGCTCGCTCATGCGAGCCAAAACGCTCCTGTGATTGCAGGAGACAATTTCACAGAAATAAGTGTTTGTACACACAGTCACAAAGTTTATGTCTCCTCTTGGCGGGCAGTTATATGTCTGAGAAGCTGTTATCCTACGAGCTTCTATCTCATGTCGCTAGCAGTTGGCATTTATCCTGGCAGAGAAGCCCAAAGAAAGGCTTCCAGGCCTCCTGAAATCCATCTGTTTTTCACTGGTTTTGAACCTACAGTAGGATCCTTCCCTGTGGACTGGATGCTTCCTAAAAAAAGGTATAGTAAGAAAGCAATTTCAGATTCTAATCAGAAAGTAGGCTTTAATCAGAATATCTGACTCCTTAAAATTAACTTCAGGTCTGAATTGTTAATTGGGCTGTCAATTACTTTGCTCTCTCCACACACCACCTCGAACTTTTTAGTTGCTGCAGCAACTATTCTTAATTTATTTAGATATCAAAATGAACTATTTCATTTCAGCGCTTGCTGAATCTGCTTGTATTTTTAAGAGCAAGGTGCCCTGATTCATCAAAACACTTAAGAACACACTTATATTTCTATGACTTCAATTGTACTTAATTACATGCTTAAACATACACATGTGATTAGGCACTTTGCTAAACAAGGATGTGCCTAAACACAGGTAAATGCTGTGCTGGAGCACAGCCAGGGAAGAGAAGGAATGACTTTGACAGCGAATTGGCAAGACGTTGGCAATGATTCCCTCGGATCAGCTTTAAGCATATTCTAACACATTCCAGTCTATTTCATTGAGATAAAGAAGACTTTTAAATATATTTTTAAAAAAAAATTAACAGATTTCTGGGCTACAATAGGAGCCATGCAACTGCTAGTCCAGAATTCATTGTATAGTTATCTGATGGGGAGAGAGTTGCATTTTAAGGTTGGACAGGACTACTGCAAGACAGATCTTGTCCTAATGTCTTTTTTAGTTGGGACAAGATACTTGCCTGTAAAGCCTAAAGACTCCCTAACATCTGTATAAATCACTAACTTGGCTTTAAACTAAAAAAGGGTAAATTTAGTCTGAATTTACCTTCTAAATTAGGAAGAAATTCAGTGAGATGGTAAGACCCTGGCACAGGGTACCCAGAGAAGCTGGGGCTGCCCCTGGATCCCTGGCAGTGTTCAAGGCCAGGTTGGATGGGACTTTGGGCACCTTGGGCTGGTGGGGAGTGTCCCTGCCTATGGCAGGGGATTGGAACTAGATGGACTTTGAGGTCCTTTTCCAGCCCAAACCAGTCTGGGACTCTGTGACTGAAGAGTTTTCTAATGATGTAACTAGGGCATTTCCCAGGTTTCTTTTTTATCAGAGCTTTTTGGCATCAATGAAAATTTTTAATTTAAGCATGGCTGAAAAAGGAATGCAGTGGAGGTCCTGGATTTGCACAGCAGCTTTGGAAACATCCATTTATTTTTATTTTGACTTTTAAAAGGAAATGGACAGATCAAAACTAGCTGTTTTAAAGTAAAACATATGGCAAAGAAAAAAAGGATCTGTCATGAAGTATTTTTGACTACAGCAGCAGGGATATCTGCAGCTTGCTGTACTGTCTAGTACAATTTTCTGAGAATAACCCACTTGTAGCTGACTTTTCCATGTAGGAACTTGATGTCAGCTGTCAGTTGCTAGTAAATACAGTGTTTTGTAGAACACACATAATTATGGCCTTTATTTTGACTAATAAAGACAGATAAGGTCTTAAAGAAAAAAAGATACTATTAATTAAAATTAAACATGTAAACACAGGCTCTCAGCCAAAGTCTAGGGAAGTGTGGAAACTTTGGAGCTCACTGAGTTGCCAGAACAGTAGCACACTTCTTATCTCTTACCACCAAAACTTCCTCCCCCAAAATAACTACAAAAAATAGCCAATTACTTCAGTTTTATTGGAATCTGTAAAATAAGCCTGACATGCAAACAAAAGAGCTTTCTGAAAATGTGAAGTTCACATTTCTCCAGCTAATTCTTGGGAGGGATAAAACACCTCTCCTATGCAGAGCTTACAGGTATTTTTGTCAGCGGTGCCTCTATACAAAGCACAGCAAGATGGAAAGCTCCAGGATAAAGCACTGCTGAACTGACCACCCAGCCGCCGCTTCTAATTTCAGTTAAAATTGCCAGCTGTGGACATCATGATACTTTGTAGAGACCAGGCTTTTTTCTCTGGCTCCTTTTGCAAAGAGATATCCAACTCAGTAGTGCTGAAACTCACAGCGTAACAGCTCTTAGTAAATATTTTGGTCGTCAAAACATTTGGTACTAGGTGGCAGTCAAAGAGTATATGCAAACCCAACCATTTTTGTACTGTTGTAGAGAAAGCTTGAGCCAAAGCTCCAGGAATCATTTAGTTTTCAAACCACATTTTTTTCCCCAGGAAAACAGCCAGTCGAGGCAGGGTTTTCATGATGGTCTTCTGTAGCTTGTGAGATATGGCACAGACAGTTCCATCTTGGGAATGTGTTAGAGGTGTGCCAAGAGTTGCAGAGTTTTTATCACATTAGTGCACATCAGAAGAGTATGAAACTTAGAAACATACGGAAACAAGACCAACAACTACTACTTCTAGACGTGAAAGACCAGAAAAAGCTCCTGGTGATGGCAGCATTGAGGGTAATGGAGCATGAGATTGGATGGCTGGAGCTCAGAGGCAGACAGAAGACTCACAACATGGACACACACCAACCATACCTTCACTGGTTCCTTTGCCTTTCCTGTCAGGTAACTCTAACCCTGTGCCCCCCGAAGGATATAAGGAGACGTCCGTTGGCACTGGCCAACTGCTGGCTGTGTCTTCCGTGATTTCATACATCTGCCCTTCCATCGGCTGCAGGTGCCAGTTTAGGCCAAACAGGTGCATGGCTGTGGTGAGCAATGAGAAAAGTCATCTTTTTCTGTTTGGGAGACTGTCAGAACTACAGGGGCATTTTCTAAACCCTTGCTTCACTGCCTTATTAGCAGTCACTGCTTTAGGACAAGAATGGGATTCATGTAGACAGCCCCTGCTGCTTCTACCACACAAACTCCCTAGACCTTTCCACCAACTTTAACTGGTTTTGAATCACCTCCACCAATCCAATCTGCTTCTTCCAGTAGAACCACTCCTGACTCGTGGCCTGTATGACAGAATAACCAGTCACAGTGTTTCAGAAAGCTTCTAAGGCTGGGGTGATGATGCAGTGAACACAGAAATACTTAGCAACATACCAGTAAAACCCAGGAAACTTCTCTGGTTGGTTTTGCTGTATTCATAGCAGATTATAAAGGTTCTTTTTTTGTTGTTCTTTTTTTGTTTTACCCACCAATTATACACAGAAACTCTTATAGACATCTCTGACAGTTTTATTTCCTGAATAAGACCAAGAAAAAATAAGGTGACTTAAGATCTATCTTGCATACACGCCTTTGTGCTCAGCACCACAAATGTGAGTGACTATGACTGAGCACTCCTCAGTACAACTCAGCTTCTCCTATTCAGATCAAAGACACATCCTCGAGATTTGAAAACATTTAGATTTGTGTGATTTCAGGGCACAGCTCTCTATAGGTTTCTGGGTCATGCAAAGCCATCCAGCTCACATGTGAATCTATTTCAAAGCATTACATAAAGACAAGTGAAGTTAAAGAACAAGACAGAATACTTAAAAAGCAAACACATGCACGAGGAGTATGAAAAATCAGATGCTTATAAAACTAATACTTGCCCCTAGAAAATATAAAGCAAAAGACTGTGGCTTCTGATATCAGTTCTTCCGTCTCCAATGTAAACATTTCATACTCAATCAGTATCCAGTTTAGCTTCAGGCTCTAGACAGCTAAAATGATCTGATATATGCTGCACTTGGAATGACATTTCTTTCTAAGGGAATGCCTTGATATTTTACACTATAATTTATCCAAGAAACTGTACAATGGCACCCGCATCATGGCCATTTTACATAAACAAAACCAGCAAAGACACGGAGCATTTCCATTGCCTATAGTTCTCATTTTATTCAAGAAGATACATCTGAGCTTGGCAACACTGTCAGGGACAAGTGCTTAGTTTGTTTAAACCTGTGCATCAGGAACAATTTTTTCAAGAGGACTGAGAAGTAATCTGAGCAGTTCTCCAAAACCAGCATGCTTAGGCAATTTAGCTAAATCAGTGGGGTTTTTTTCTACTTCAGTTTCAATTAGGTCATCTATCATTTACTAACGTGAATAAGCTTGTCTTTGCACTACTACAACATCACAAAACACGATGAGAGCAAAACTCTCCTTCTACCATGTAAGCAGGGACTGGGTTTGTTTAACAAAGTCTTGATCATCAAGGAAGGAAATAAGTCTCCTCAAACTCCCAAGCAGCAAGGAAGCACAGCAAAGATGGTCTCCCAGTTCAAAACCCAAACATTTTTATGCAGGTACACATATCAAGATGGAATGCTACCAACACAACTGGCAATTCAACCAGAATACTTTAGGCAGAGTGGTCAGTATTTCAATCTGAAAGGAGTATATTTACTTGGCAGAGAAACTGTGCAAAGGAAGAGGGGAAATCAGTCTGGGAGCAAGGAATTTGCATCAAGCATTTGGCATTGCTGTGTTTGCATAATGCCTTTGTGTTTATACGGCCCTCATCATCGGAGTGCCTGGGCACTTCATAGCTATTAACCTCATAAAACCTCATCAGGTAGGAATCTGTTATTTCTACTTCACATAAAGGAAAAAGAACTACAGCAGATTAAAGGACTGACTCAGTTCACTTGTCTGGGCATTAAAATGTGATTGTGTGTTAATTCATGTAACTTACTCCATGCTCAGAGGTTCAGAAGCCCTAGCAGGCATTTAATGCATCCCTCTGCCAGCATTTTTTATGCTGAGCTCAGTACTGAATGCTTCCTGACCGTGACATCCAGGCTGGACCTCTCCATTCACAGAAGCTGTGAATGGAGACTCATACAGGGGCATGTATGAGTTCCCTTGTTCAACTACATGGATGTTTGTAGCTCCAAGCACAATTAAAACTTTATTGTTCATTCTCCCAAACTCAGGCAGTCCCAGACAGTGAGCAGTCTGGATGCTTCTGCTGGCTCCAAGTGGTTCATCTCAATTCCATGTACCAGATGTCTTCATATCACAATGACTTGCATAAGCTTATACTGGGCATCACTGGTTCAGACAGGAATTAGCCAGTGGCTAGTTTCTTTACTAGACCATTTGACTTGCTCTGTCCTTTGGATATCATAGTCTAAGTGCTACACAAATGCTTAGGAACACATTGAAAAAGCATTGTTTCACCAGAAGGCCATTACACACAATCACAGAATGTTAGGGGTTGGAAGGGACCTTAAAAGATCATCTAGTCCAACCTCCTTGCCAGAGCAAGAACACCTAGAGTAGGTCACACAAAAACATGTACAGGTGGGTTTTGAATGTCTCCAGAGAAGGAGACTCCCCAACCTCTCTGGGCAGCCTGTCCCAGTGCTCTGTCACCCCCACAGTGAAAAAGTTGTCCCTTGTATTCCCATGGAACCTCCTATGCTCCAACTTGCACCCATTGTCTCTTGTCCTATCATTGGACATCACTAAGAAGAGCCCCCCCTCTCCACAGGAGTAATTTGTTGCTTGTAGAACAAAATTTACTGGAAGAAAATGAAGGTGAAAAACTCAGCTTTGTTCTAGGTGTAGTGGGAAAGTTATGAGCAGTTTTTACAGGCATGTAAAATGCATTTAAAAACACCTGAGAGGAAATGTCTTTTGAAAGGAACATCTAGCTTCACTGTATAGAAAGAACTGGTAGCATGGAAGTGCTACAACTTTTTTTGCATGTTATCCATCCCCTTGAGCAAGTGAATCAACCATTCCATGTCACCATTCATTCCTAAATGCGGAAGGGTACCGTGCTATTGCACAGAGATATAAGGCTTGCATTAATATGGTAGCTTTTGTCTTTGATAGATTTTGTCTAAAGCTAAAAGCTTCTTGTGTAGTTTGATCCCATCATCACATAGATCAAAGAATCCTAGACTTGTTTGGGTTGGAAGGGATTTCAAAGCCCATCTAGTTCCCAAACCTGCCATGGACAGTGATACCTTCCATTACCCAGAGTGCCTAAAGCCCCATCCAATCTGGCCTTTAACCCTGCCAGGGATTCAGAGGCATCCCCAGCTTCTCTGGGCACCCTGTGCCAGGGCCTCACTACCCTCATAGAAAATTCCTTATATCAAATCTAAATCTCCTCTCTCTTTGATTAAAATCATTATCCCTTGTCCTGTCACTGCAGGTTCTGGCAAAACCTCTCTCTCCATCTTTTTTATTTACTTTCTTTAAGTACTGAAAGGCTGTAAGGAGGTCTCCAATGATGACCCATCAGAATGACATCTATGCGTGCCATGAATACAAAGAGTAAAAATCTGAGAAACGGAGAGAATTATATGAAAAGCATTTTGATTACTAAATGGCTTCAAAAGAATTCAGAAAATGGAATGCAAAAGCTTGGAGCTAGAGCTCTATTCAGGGTTTCTGATTTCACGTTTCTAAGCACAAAATAAAAGTCTATAAACCCACCCATAAGGCAAACAGACAAGGCACAATTTCTGCTTCAGGTAGGTAATAACCACAAAAAAACCTTCCTGAAACCAGAACAAAGAGTCTGATTTACTTTGGAAACACACTCTGGGAACAGGTGTGTTATTAGGAATTCACCTGATTAAGTGTTTATCATTGCTATCTTCCCAATACCAATAGTGTCTGATTGGCAAGCTGGTGGAAGATTCATTCTTCTGCATGCTCCCTCTAACTACCATACTCATGCTACAGAGTCAAGTTGTTAATAACAGTAGATGTTTTGGATCTCTGTGTCTCGGTTGGATGTGTAAAACTGTTGATGTACAAAGTTGTTTAAAGGTTTTAGGAGAGGCACAAATCCACCTTGTTCTGTGCTAAATTGATGCAAAGTTCTTTCTTATGGGGAAAAAAAAAAGATGACCACAATCAGTGAAAAACTCTGGAACTATGGATAAGAGGCACAATCATACACTTTGAAGTGTTAATGTTCTTAAAGCAAAGTGAAGCTGTAAAAATAGTTTGAGACTCCTGATGTTCTCAGTCTCTGGGTCAATTGAACCCACTGTTGACATTTTCTCTGGCCTTATTTATTTTTTTCCTCTGCTCAGCTAGATGTAAGATGTGGCTCACAAAGAGCAAATGCTCTCCTAAAAGCCCCCATGTCCTTCTCCCTCTCCCTCCCCAACATGATGCTCAGTAGATACTCATATATTGAAGGCTCCCTATGTATTAAAAGAGCACACTGCAATTAACAATCATTAAAGTGTACCCTTCTGTAAAATACCATGTAGCTTTCACTGCCTAGGAAGTCTCGTGTCATGCTCTTTGCGGAGGCTCTGGTTATATTTCCCATGGCTAATAAAACTCTTTTGCCTGCCTTCTCTTGGAATGGAAACAATACTGAGGGGAAACCCTGCTTGTGTCCTTTCTGAGCTGTTTCAGCACCAACAGCTTAGATGATATAAAGGCATCTGGGGCATCTGGCCCATTATGTCATGTTTTGACATCAAATCTTCAACTTGCGGAACCTTTTAACTGTGGCTAAGTGCTAGCAAAGAGTGCCCTGAAGCTTGCTGAGTGGGTAACAGAGTTTTCTGTGGCAGAATAAACCACCTTGTCCTCAGTCCCTAAGTCACCTCTGCCTAAGTAGAAGAGACAAAAGCCAAACTCCAGTGCTTTCAGGGTTGGATTACTTTGCTGAGTTCAGCATTTCAGCCACGCTGTGTGATGTGGCTGTTCATTTGCTTGACTCAGATTCACTTTAGCAACGCAAATTTGAAAACAGGTTAGCATCAGCTGAGCTATTTAACCATCCAAATAAATCGAAGTTCATATTGGTGGAATCAAGCATTCAGGATCATGATTCTTTAGGTTTTGATATATTATCCCATTCTGTACTGCGTTACTCTCCATAGGCAGTTGTTCGTGGAAGCAGTAAGCAGCTTTAGCTGACGCTGTTAAACCAAATAAAGAGGAGCATTGTTTACAAGTTTGTTTTGAAGCGACCCAGGATTGTTGGGTACCTCTGTATTACTGCCACTTGCTTATGACACAGCAAAACACAGCCAAACAACTTACTCAGCGGAGTGGAGAACAAAGAATCTGGTGCAGCAGGATGAAAAAGGACAAACAAAGATAATAATTCACATGGTCAACAAAATGGACATCTCTTGGGACAGGCTGATGGAGCGAAGGAGTTAGCAGAGAGAGGCAGATGATTGTGATAGATCACAGGGAGAAGAAAAGACAAGACATGCTTACCAAAGCATGTGAGACCCCCAGAAACTACACCGGTCAGCAAAAAATTGAAAACCACACTGCTGGCCCTTTATTGGCTTGTTGCTTTGCCCAAAGCAGAAAGCTAAGTGTAATAAATAAACAAACTAATCAATTACGATGTTTGAAATTAAGGCTACAGCTGAAGCCTGTTATGTGTGTTCTCACAGGGGCTCACAGGCTCGGCTGCTGCCTTCTCGCTTGCTCTCTCCAAGCTCTGTCCTGCAGGTACTGCCAATTGCCCAGCAATTCCTCACCCAGGCAAAGCTCCTAGAGAAGCTATGGAATAAGTAAAGTAATGACTGCTTTATAGTTAACAACTCATCTTGCCTAGAACAATGAATAAAGACTTTGTCAGAAAGGAAGCTCAACCAGAACAGGTTGATTGTCTGCACCAAGAGCATGGTGCACAGCCAGCATTTACAGCAAGAGCAGAGAGCAAATGGCATGCAGGCAAAGACAGAAAGTCTTCTGGGCTTCTCTTTTGGAAAACATAGTCAGCCTCTTCACACATGCCTCGTATTGAATGCTTATTTACCTAAGAACCTTGGTATATTTTGTATAAATAATAAAGGGAGTGTACAGGCTATGGAAAAGCAGGGCTTCTCCACACTGCTGCTCAAACCTCTTCACCACAGTCGTACTTACAACTGAGCTCAATCTGGAGAAGAGTCTGGCTCTGCTACTCCACAGGTTTCTACAAGCACCTCACAGAACTGGTGACAGAATGGGCAAAGCCAAAGCACCACCCGTGGTAGGGAGAATGGTTTCCCAAAGCTGCCCCAGTATGGCATGGGGTGAAGGAGAAAATGAGAAAAGACAGCGTGATAGGGAACAGCTGAGAGGCACTGATGCCATAGCAAACAAGAATAAAAATGAGGAGAAAAGGCAGGAAGGTGAGAAAAATACAGAATGAGAGAAGCTGAGGAGAAGGTTAGGAAAGAGCAAAGGAAAGCTACGAAAAAAGTAAAAGGGACTTGAAATAGGAACGTCAGCTGGTGCTTGGGCAGTAGTTGGGAAGGCGTTTATATAGCTTGTTTCTTTGCACTCCCCTCTTTTTGTGGAATTAACCATGAGATATATGGTGGTTACATACTCCTCCTTATCCTTCAGGTTCAACAATCAGACTTACAATAACACACTCTCTAAAATGAGACCTGAGGTTTGCTTTTACTCCTAATTGAAAAAAAAAGCTGAATTCCACCACTGAATTACTCAGGGCTAATTTTGACTCAAGTAAAAGTATTGCTTTCACTCCTGTCTCTGGAATAAACTTGACTGTAATTATCTGGATAACTGTCTCTCTCTACACTGAAATTATATGATTTCTGCAGAAGTGGGAGAATTGACTGTTGCAGAATTAATCATATTTTTTTGACATTCAATGTTATGAAAAGGAGCCTTTCTGCATGAAATAATCACTGGTTTGTCAATCTTCAATAAATCAAGGAAGAAGCACACAAGATTAAGAATAGAAACAGTAAAACAAACATTAAAAAATAAATATATAAACCTTTTTTTCTTTTTTTTTTTTCTCTTACACCTCTATTCCATTTCAGTGCTGGACAGGGCTCCCGTGTCCCAGTGTGGCAGGGGATACCAGAGCAAGAACCAAGGACTGAAGTGGGTCTGTGGCTCTACTGGTGTCTGAAGGGGGCAAGTCTGGATGCAGAATATTATACTTGCTCTCCTTGTTTGTAAGGTTAAGTCCTGGACCAGACAGATCCAAGCTGGTGTTTGTCTACGGGCATGGGACATTTTGAGTGTTGGATTAAGTACCCAAGTACCTAGCTGGTTCTCCTGAATTGAAATCCAGGATCCTCTCTGGTCTGTAATATCCTGGATTCACACCATTTACACACACACAGAGCTTGCCTTGTGACTAAAGACTCAGTGCTCTGTGTTTCTAGCATTTCAAATAACATCCTGTAAGTAAATACTGTCCTTTCGTAGCTTAAAGCTCTTATTTGAGTGCAACTACCTGAAAGGAGATAGTGAAGAGGTAAACGCTGACCTCTTCTCCCTGGTGACAAGTGATAGAACAAGAAGAAAAGGCATCGGCATGTGTGAGGGGACATTTAGATTGGATATTAAGAAAAACTTCTTCACATAGAGGGCTGTTAGACATTGGAAAGGACTGCCCAGGGAAGTGGTGGAGTCTCTATCCCTGAAGGCATTAAAAAGATGGTCAGATGTGGTGCTGAGGGACATTTTTTACTAGTGGTAGTGGTTGAATTTGATGATCTAAAGGGTCCCTTCCAACCAAGACAATTCTATGATTCTGTGATTCTATGATTCATGGCTTAAGGCTTTTATTTGAGGAATGAAAAACCTGGCTTCTGAAATCATCCTCTGCCTGAATGAATGTGAGCTTTTGCACCAGGACAGGACTGCAGCTGTGTGGGAACAGAGAATCCTCCACAACCCAGCTGGATTGGGGTTGCTGGGCAGTTAGAAATGTAAAATTAATAGGTCACAAAGGAACGGAGACCAAAAGGGAGCTTGATTACATGTTAAGTGAAGACTCTCAGCTTGTGGCTGGGAGGTCCCATGGCTTGGCTTCCTGGCCTGTTGATTTATTTGACACAAGACAATAGTTTAGAAAAATAAAATAGGCACAAGGAGGGACATTTAGGATAATGCTCACTATTGTAAATTCCCCATCTGGCCCCTTTCCTGACTGCTCAATGATCCACCTTCAGTGAGAGAAAAGGGTTTACAAGCCTTCTTCACAGGCATGGGGATAAAGACACTGATGGGCTGGCTGGGAATTCTTCATGCTGAGAACTGCAGAATCTGTAGCTGCCCATTCATAGGTGAAGGAATAGGACGGAGGATTTAGATGATAAGATAGAGATAGCTGTTGAGTGTGTTTGTGGGGTTTTTTAGGACCTCAAATGTAATAAAGTAAATGGTAGGTGCTTTTGCAGCCAGCTCAGTATAGACACATGCCATGGAATACATTCAGCAATACCCGGGCTTGCTGCTTGACCATTCCTCCACATTGAAACAGAGCTTAAGCTACACAATTACCCTAAACGGTTCTTTCAGAGATAATTCAGGTTTCTTCCTTCCCTCAGTCAGAATCACCATCTGCAAAGGAGGAATTCAAATGATGGAGAGCTTCCTACCTATTAAAATCTTCCCACCAGAGTGAGAACTGCCTCTCAGGAAAACAAAGCGTTGTGGTAATCACCTAAAATCCTGACTGCAAATGCATTTGCTTGCTTGGATGTAACACAAACCAGTTATTCTTTGACCTCTCCTGACTGAAAGGCTCTATCAAAGATTTCCAAGATAGAAGCAGATGGTCTACCAAATAGTATTAGCTCCTTAGGAGTACACCTTATATTTTAATTTAGTTCCCAATTGCTCTTAATAGGGACGGAAAAAAAAGCTTCCAGCTGAAGCATCACATTTCTTTGAAACTTTCAAGGAAGTGACTAGAAAGACATGTTATAAAGTGAAGCAGTTAAACTCAATGTTTGTTCAATGCAAAGAGTCAGCACTTCCTATTCAATGTCTTCCTAATTACCTCTGGGGATCAAAGACTTTCAAGTGATTGCCTGTCCATTCAAACCGCTAATAGATGATCACTGCCCCCTCCCAGTGCTATAGTAGCTTGCTGGATGCTTGCAATTTCCTACTGGAAAGGGAACATGCCGTTTTAAATAAGTATATTTAAATATTTTTATGGATATTTTTATGAGGATTTTGTTAAAGTGTCAACCTATAGAAAAAAAGAAGTAGATAAAATGTGGTGTGGCTTATTGAAGGGGCTGTCTGCTTAAATACAATCTGTAATTTACTTCACTATCTACACCAGTGTGAAAGCAGGATAGGAGGCTGAAAGATGGACCTCAGCAACACTTTGCTCCTATTAGTCAGCTTACGGTGCTGAAGAAGCTTATTTCAGCCCCCACAGCTCTAGTAAATTTGGTGTTAGACATGCTCCAGCCTTTCCCAGTAAAATAATATTTTCCCTTCTAGATACCCTTTCTGGCAGAGACCGTATTACTATAAATATTACCGAGATATTTCTTCAAGATCAAAGTCAATTATAAGATGGTCCCTCTGTACCTCTAAATGGAGTTTTAATTTGTGTATATAATATTAGCAATAATGGTTTTCCCATTGGGGTATTCACTTCAATTAGAGAAATGAGGACAGGCAGCCCTACCAAAGGGCCTCCTACTTTGCTCTGCAATTACTGAAATTCTGGGCTAGCCTGTTGTGGACAGTATAATTTTACAAATGCCATTTCATTACACACATATAAATTCTGAGACCCTAATTAAAAAGGATGTAATTTACATAGGTAAATCAACAACCTCTCACGTGCTTCCTTCCTTATTATCTCTAGCAGCTATTGTCAGAAAACCTGCTTTCCCAAATAAATGTAATACATTGCCTGAAGTCTAAAAAATACAGTTTGTCTTTAAAAAGTCACAATCACAGAATCACAAGGTTGGAAAAGACCTTTAAGATCATCAAGTCCAACCGTTCCTGTCCTGTGCTAAACCATATCCCTAAGTACCTCATCTACCCGTCTGTTAAACACATCCAGGGAAGGTGACTCAACCCCCTCCCTGGGCAGCCTGTTCCAGGCCCTGACAACTCTTTCAGTAAAAAAATTTTTTTCTAATTTCTAATCTAAACCTGCCCTGGCACAGCTTCTTGACATTTCCCCTTGTCCTATCTCCTGTCCCCTGGCTGAAGAGACCATCGCCCACCTCTCTACAACCTCCTGTCATGTAGTTGCAAGCAGTGATAAGGTCTCCCCTCAGCCTCAATCCCCACTGTCTTCTGTTGCCCCAGCACCACCGAGGTGGGATCAGAATTTAAACCAGAGTCCCAGTTTACGGGTTAAGTTCTAAATATTGTTGTAGAATTTGATGTGTGAGCTGATCTCTCAGATGGCTGGCTGCTCATCTATCCTTCTGAACATGAACATGATTTTACTGTAAAGACAAGTAAATGATCTGAGAGTGCTGCTCGTGATTTAATCCTAAAATCAGATGAGAACTGCATTAGTATTATTAGTCGCCGTGCACATATTAATAGTGCCATAGCCCTGGCTGAGCTGTGCTAGCTGATGTAGGAAAAATAAACCAAATGACAATCTACAAATCCCTCGATGTCCAAAGCACAGGTTTAACTTGAGTTTCACTTAGCCTGGCTAAATCTAACGCCTTCAAAAAGCATGATGGAGGTGCTTCAAATTCAGTACGAATTTACACATTCTGTAGAGTTGTCATCAGCATCTTCAAAACTGAGCTTGGAAGCATAATCCTTTAGGCTTGGTGACTTTTTGAAGAGATTTAAAATAAATTAACCTGCACGTGTATTGAGGAGCCTCTCACTGTTTTACCTGCTTCAGATGACAAATGCATGACCTGCTTCAGATGACAAAAGCAGACTAAGATAATTTAAATTTTTCTATATTTTTCTTTTTTACACATATTTGAGAAACAATCAGATTGTTCAACCAGTTCATCTGGAGAGAGGAAAATTCCTCGAAGCTTGGCAAATGGATACAAATGTACAGTCTGAGAAAGCTGATAAAGTGGGTGACACAGCACAATTAATGACAGTAGAAAATTTTTTTCTGTCCAGAGACCATGAGCAAAATCCAGCACAGTACTTTCAGGTAGTATAAATCTAAGTGAATGGTTCAAATCAGGGTGAAAAGCTCTCTCAATAACAAAACTTAACACAACCCAATGATTTGTTCCCTTGGACTTAAAACTAAATCCAGCACAGAGATTAAGGCAAGTGCTGGCAAGTGCAACCCACAGCGTTCTCTTAAAAGGCCCACAGACATCTTTATATTTAATTACACCTAAAAAAAGCATTTGCTAAAGGAACTCAAAGTTCGCCAAGTCAAGCACTCAAAAGTGAGCAAAGAACAAAATTAAGATTGCTTGTGTGATTTTAGATCAGCCCCTGTATGCATATGTACTCTGTAATAGCCTTTAATTCCCTCATCACAGGCTATTTTTTTTTCACTGGCCCGATGCTGAGCAGAACAATTGCACAGAAATTGCCACTCAACCCTGGCAACTCCAGCATTGTAGCATGTTCAATTGCTTTCTAGGGATGCCATATGTGCAGCCTGGTTGGTAGCAGTAGGAGGGGGTTGGAAAAGGAAGGAATACACTCAGCGCGGACAATTTTGCTCCTGCACTCTAAATAGGTCCCTACCAAGCATGTGTGAACTCAGATTTTCTAGTTTTGTGGCAGCCAGCTCTGGGTGGATCAGGGAAAAGATAAAGCACACACTAGTGTTTTGTTCCTCCTAATAGGAAAGAGCTGTCATGGTTCCTTGTTAGCTTCATCTTAAATACAAATATATCAATGTGCTTGCTCAGGGATAGAGTACACTGTCTTGTCCCTTCATCCCCAAAGACTACTTATTTAGTAGTGAATTAAACAGTAGCAAGCAATGGAACTGGATAGTGTATATCATCTGTTTGTTAGAAGGGACTCTACCATGATTTTGGTTCTGGTCAGCCTATGCCTGCTGAAGTCCTCTACACAGTTCAGCTAGCAAGGGCCAGAGATCATTCTTGATAGACAGTTTGGATGTGACCATCCATAAGAGTTTAACAGTATAGAAATTCACCCATTCTTGACCAGTTGGAAGTCCAGAATGGTCCTACATACGTATTTGACAACCTGAAGTAGCCCATGAGCCATGATGACTACACAGTTTACACTAACATAAATAAATGATCACTGACCACTTGGATTAATACTGTGTGGAATATCATTAAATTTAGCATTTGGGATTTTTTCTTTTCCCCACCAAAAGAAGGCCCTTTTGTTCCTTGATTTCATTTTCATTTCTGCCACAATTAAATGAGATTGTGCTCCTCTGATACTGCAATTAGAGTTTCTTTTAAAATGCTTAGTGTAAGCATAGTCATCATCTCTGCTAACTGCCTTGTTCTGCTTTGCTTTTTAAAGCATCGCTTTGCATAATGAAGGGATGCTACAGTTGTAGGCAAGCAAGGTGCAATGTTGCTGCTGTGTTACATGCTACCATATTTGAAAACAGCTAACATATGCTCTTCTCATCATCTTTCGAGGCAGAAGCTTCTGACTGCAGTAAGGACAGGCTGGGAAGTTAAGGTATGATAAAATCAAATAAAGTGAAGATACGAAAAGCTGGGGATGGTGGGAGAGTTTATTAATTTTTCACTTAAATACAGAGATTCAACACCCTCTAAATATTTATTGAGCATCAGATTCGGATAGCTCGCAGTAAGCTGTGTAAGTGGTCCTTTTGGAGCTTTTAAGTTTCATCATAAACAGTGAGGTTGAAATCCTGTCACAGGGGGAAAGAGTGGACTGGACGTTTTGTTCTTTATTTTACAGGTCATCTAGCATGTTACCTAGGTAGTATACTTAACAATACCACTTCACTTAACACTGTAAAGATGTATATCTACTACATAACTCAACTTTAACTACAGGTAAAAAAACCACAAACCTTTAGAGAATGCATTGCTGCACATACCCAATAAAACTGTATGACCTGCCTGCAAATCAGGCTTTGAAGCCATCTTCTAATTTATGCTGGAAGAGGATGTGAGAGAAACACTAAACAATAACTGAGGAATATTTTTCACTGTCAGTGACATCCTTAACTGAGCTTACTCTTATGACTAGTTTTCCACAAAAATGCATGGTATTTAAAAACACTGAAAGGAAGCCCATTACGGAAAACATTTCTTTCTGTCTCCACTTAACTGCAATTAAATTATGTTATTTCACAGCAATTAGTATGAAATAAAAGCATGGACTCAAGGAGAACTCCTTCCAGTAGATATTAGGATCTGTAAAATTGATTCCTTTCCAGCGCCTGTGTGCAAAGGTCAATCTAAGCTGTGAAATGAAGATTATAGCAGCACGTCTGTGCCACTGCCATAAAGGCAAGGCTAGCACTTTGGGTGTCAGCATGCTGGGTTTTGTTGTGGGTTTTGGTTTTTTATTCCCAGGGGCTTATAGGAACTATAAAAATTCACTAAAAGCAACTGATAAAACTTATAAAAGCTGAGAGCCTATGTCTTACCATTTAATAAAAACAGATGGAATTAAACTCATCCTCTTCTTAAATTTAAGAAAGGATCAGGCATCGAAAGGGATAACTGTGATGTTATGTGACTGATGCGTGGTTTCATGGTGCACTGATCCAAACTCCAAGATCGGATGGAGCCCTCTGGATGTGCAGCCTCAATCTGCTTTCCACCAGTTAAAGAATCGGTCATACTGGTAGTCTGCTTCTAAACAGAAGTCATCCTTGCAGTGATCCCACAATGATGAAAGAGGACCGGACTGTGACAAAAGGACCTCTTCGTTCAGTGTCAAAATAAAACAATGAGCAGAAATAAAAAAGTAATATATAAAACCTCAGAACAATAGGGAAAGAGAGAGTAACCTATATAAATCTCAGACCATGCAGAGAGTTGATAAAGGAAGCTGAGGACATGAAGAAAAAATACACGGCTTGAATAAAAAAAAGAACAATAAAACATTTTTAAACTGTATAGAAACCTAGTAAACTGAGCAACAGTATAGCTATTTACTTGATGGAGATGGGGAAATTGTTAATAATGTTAGAGTAAAGGCTAAAGTGTTCAGTAAGAATTTTTGTTCTGGTTTTTGAAAATAACTAGGATAATGCAATTATTTTGCAGGAAATAAGTTTTTTTCCAGTCCATTAATAACCAAGAATTATATTAAACTACATCTATTCAAGGACAAACATTTTTAAATCTGCAGGCTCATTTAACTTGTACCCAGTAAATGAGACAAGCTAGCAGAAGAGGAATCTGACTCACTGATTAATACTGAACCAGCTACCGAGAGATTAGAACAGGGTTAATGCTGTGCAAATATTTAAGGAGGGAAAAGAAGGGGATGCAAGTCACTTAGATTGGGTAGCCTGACATCCATTACAGACAAAATAATGGAAAACAACATAGCATTCAACTGACAAAGAATAAAGCAAGCTAATGTATGGTAACTCAGGCCAACCCTATTGCTGTTCTGAAAAATAGATCTTAAGAAAGAAGTGGTTACTCATTTTTTTACAAGATTACAATTTAGTAAAGACATTCGATTTAATTTGGCACGACTTATGATTAAAGGAACAAGTGCTTTTCAATGGTAAAAAGCATTGTATGCTTTTTGTACGTTGTAAGCTATGTGTGCTTAAAAATTAACCGAAAGACCTTAAAATCATCATCGCTGGTGAAAAACCACTAGATGTTAAAATTTCTTGTGAAATACAACAACTGATAGTCAACCTGAAATTATCCAACATTTACATCAATCTTACATAAGTAAATATAAACCCCTCGGTGACTAAACATGCAGATGACTCAAAGACTATTCAAGTGACAAATAGAGTGATGAGGACAGGTCAGTAAAATGGAAGAGCTGGACAGCTCCTAAATTTTAATGATTCAAACAAAATGTGCTTAAGGTCCAAATGAAATGTTTCCAAGGGCAGCCTACACATTTGGGATAATGGATGCCAGGTTGTGTCTGTGAAATGGAACACAGGCAACCGAAAATTATTTTGGGAGTAAGCACAAGAAGATGCTGTATAACAAAATCCTAATGTGATTTCTATAGCCAAAAAGAACAACTGAGACCCTTATGTGGATAAACTGTGGAAAAGTGAACTTACCTAGGCAAAAATGGCAAACTAAGTGGCTGGAGTTTACTCACTCTCGGTGTCCTAAGAAGTCAGCCTACATGATCTCTTAATACGTATGGCATTTCACATTGCAAATTAAGAATAGGGATGATAATTATGGGAACCTTCCTACTTCCTCCCATTTGAAATAAACACTGACTTAGATCCTAAAAGACACAGCACTTGATGAGGCTTGTTAACAGTGTAGACACTGAAGAAATGTTAACCGCTCTGCAAAGCACAAATTCGGCCACTGTGTATCAGGACACATTGTCATCAAAAGGAATACCTAAATTTTAATGCTTTCCAGTTTGCCCAGATAAGGCAACTCTTACAAAATCACTGGGTTTATATTATCTTCTACTACCCTTTTCCACCAATATCTTCTGGCTGAGTCTCTCTTTCAATTGTGTATACAGCAACTTACATTTCTCTCATTCCAACACTTTTAATGTCAGGTTACAGACCTTTTTTAGGACAAAACAGTGAATGTTCTTTAATGGAGTTTCTATGGTGAGTTTTTTAACACCCACCCAAATGAACTGATCTTCACAAGAATAGCTTTAAAGTGGGATCTTGTACCTTTATCACCTTTATTTTAAAGCTGCAGTTAAATCACTTGTACTTCCTTTAAGTGATAAAGCTAGCAGTAGCTACTATCCAAATATACAATGCAAAATCCAAACCAAAGAGAGATGCACACAATCTTCTAATAATACAAACAGCTCTTCCTGGCTTTGCAGATGATGGACAATAAGATCTGAGTTGTAATTCATACCACTGTGCACCTAAGCTGCAATGAAAGACAACAAAGCAATGGGAAATACAGACTGAATACAGCTTGGCCTTGTTTTAATTTTGTGTCTTTCTTATTCCTCTGACAATTACTGTCTTCTGTACAGGTATTGCACTAACAATCAAATACCTTTTCTTGGTTATGTTGGGCAAAACATCTAAATAACATTTCTCACTGTAGCTATACTGAGCTGTAGTAGGGGATGTCTCTGCATTTTATACCTCATAGTGTGAATGCATGGGGAGAGGACGAAGGGGGAATGTCAGTGAAGTGACTGAGGATGAACCATTTGAGTGATTCACTAGTTCTTTGCGGATCTGACCAGGGAAAGTTTCTTTTGCCAGACCCCTGTAGGCAGCTTCCCTGAGCTCAGTGCTACTCAGCCAGCCTCTTGTAGACTTTACACACAGCAGATGCCCTCAATCACTGCTTAACAAGAGTGAAGTGTAACACAAAGCCCTGCAATCTTCCCATCTCTCTGCTCCAGAGCAAATGATCCAAAAAGATTCCTGCAGCTCATCTGAAATCATGCACTTTTGAGTGCTCATGTTGATGGCATCTCTCCCTGGAGCTGAGACTCTTTTCAAGGCTTAGATTTCCTGAGATAATTTACAGGGGCAAAATTTGATGCTCAACAACAAAAAAAGACAAGAAGGTAATTGGCAACACCCTTCTTGATGTATTTTCTGTCTTTAGTCAGGTCAATCTCCAGAATTGGGAACATATAAATACGTGCAGACTTTTCCAGGGTTGGTCCAGCTCTCATTGTAGACACTGGGACCAATGTCATTGACTCTGACTGCATTTCTTCCAGTGCTAAAGTAAACGGACTTACGGAATGATAGAGAATCACTAGGTTGGAAAAGACCTTTGAGATGATTGAGTCCAACCATAGCCATCTTCTACTAAATCATATCCCTAAGCACCTTGTCTACCCATCTTTTAAATACATCCAGGGTCGGTGACTCAACCCCCTCCCTGGGCAGCCTGTTCCCATGCCTGATAACGCTTTCAGTGAAGAACATTTTCCTAATGTTGAATCTGAACCTACCCTGGTGCAGCTTGAGTCCATTCCTCCTCGTCCTATCACCAGTTACTTGGGTGAAGAGACCAACACCCACCTATCTACAACCTCCTTTCAGGTAATTGTAGGCAGCGATAAGGTTTCCCCTTAGCCTCCTCTTCTACAGGCTAAAACTGGAGTTGCTCCAGTTGAAGAGGAACATGTGCAAGAGAAGCAACCAGAAGATTGTGTTTGCCTGTCACACACTAACTCCATAACACAAAGGCTTTTCAAGAGCAGGTTGTTTAGGTACTGTTTCTGCAATTTATCTAAGATGGAAACAGAAAACATTTAAAGATCCCTGTAAATCAAAAGAACAAATGGTAACTGTAGCAAAATAGAACTTGATCTGGGGTCAGAAAAGAAACATTAAAGCAGAAAATGAAAGAAACCTGTTGGCATGGTAATAAATTGGTTTATATTTTAACTTGGATAAAACCTGTAATATCAAGGTGTAAACATTGGATTAATAGATATCGCTCAAGTTCAATAATTTAACATTAGCAACTTTTCCTGTTGATCTCAAGTGAGAGGTAAACACAATGGTAATTGGTGTACTATAAATCCAGAGGTAACTAGTTTGATAGCTAAGAGCTTTGGAGAGCTGCTTTAAATTGGGTTTATTACATAGCATCAAAGAATCATGGACAAACTGAGCTAAAGTTAGCTTTCAGGGTGAGTTTTAGACAATAAAAAGAAAGACACCTTATAAACACATCATAGGCCTAGCCCAGTTTTACTGTCAAAGGATTTTGCCTGTAGCAAGCGACACTCTTCTTTAAGGGAGGCTGCATCTGTACCGAGTTCAAACGAACACAGAGCTGAAAAGCAGAGAGCTCTGACTCCAATCAAATGAATGACTGTTTTGGCTTCATAATATGTTTTCCATCCCTAACTTTAATCTAAATCAAATGCCCATCTTTTTTGCTGTTCCTGCAATGCAACCGCAGCACATGCTTAAGTATAGGAAAATTGCAAGTGCCTAACTACATCAAATTGTACTTCCATCTAGTCTGGAATCTACATCAGGCAGAGGATAATACCTTCTGTTTCTGAAGAAAGAAACTATTCTCCATCACTAATTCATTTAGAAACTGTTCCGCGGATCTAGCCAAACAGCTGCTGGGCATGGAGATCTGGACAATCAAAGAGGTCTTTTCTGTTTCTAACCCAGAAATCTTCCTCCCAAGCAGTGCAGAAATGGCAGAGATGCTTTACAGTGCTGTGCTAGCAGGCCTGGCATCTACCAGGTACAGAAACTTTGCTAGCGAAGTATTTGGAGAGCAACATACCTCATGGTATTATCTCTGCCACAAGAATCTTGCTAGAAATTAGCCTGCTGAGGCAGAGCTCCACGGCATACAGACCCCATCACATCCCAGCAAAAGCCATGAAAATATTCCTTGTATTGCTGTCAATTGAATGAGCAACCCTAAAATGGGAAATTTAATTTTAAAGTGATGTCTCTTCACAATCTCCTGGAACAGCAAATTTGCAGGTCAGTTACAAGCTGCTTAAAGAGACCTTTCGTTTCAGTGGTTCCTGCAGTCACTACCGTTCCTGCCATTTTAATGTTACAGCCCCGATCTGCCACTGCTATTCTCTTTGGTGTTCTCACCCCACAAGACAAGCTTGTGCAGAACTCCTGAGATTTGCATAAGCTGTGTGTATGCAAAACTTTGATGTGCATTGTCGCCACCGCCTTAGTGTGCCTCTGAATATTTGAAAAGGTGGCAACAAGTCAATCAAAGCCGGTTAATTCAAATGAAAGCCAGCTGCTGGTGCTTAATGCACCCTGTTATATTTTGTCTGCCATTATCTCTCCAGACCAGTGACTCAGACCTGTAAAACCTGCAGCTTGATCACAGTGTTGACGCATACCAGCCGTTCGGCTTCCATGGACTTCTATTTATGTCTCCTCTCCTCTTCTTTGAAAAAGCCCAGCAAGACAAATGAACTTCAGACTATTAAATACTATAAAGACTTTCATGAAACAATGGAAACTATGACTTTTAGCCTTAAACAAATGATTTAGCAAGGGCTTCAGATGAATTTCAAAACTGAGCTGGCTTCAGCAAGGAACTTCAGAATTGACCCAATGTCTCTATGTTTCCACACAGCTCTGCCTGCTTCAGAAGGTCACCTATAACTGGAAAATTACTGCAAACAGCAGAGTCCCTCGTGGATCTCCTAATGCCTCTAGCTCCATACACTCGTACAGGTAGGTAAGACCTGCAAAGGATAGTTTTTTAGTGTCTAAGCAGATAACTCTGATGTGCCGGATGCTCTGAAGAGCAGCCTAAAGCCCTAGACATTATTACTCTGAAGTACTTCCATTAAATGATCAGTGTAAAAAAAATAGAGTAAATGTCAATCCGCCGCTGTGGGACCCATTCACTTACATGGAAGTCTTTCCAGTGACCTCAGTTTGTTCTAGAGGATGAACACAATCATTAAAAAAGATAATTTCTATGGTTGTTTTAACTAACAAGAGCAGGTGGAAAGTAGCCAAGTTCCCAACGCTCATGAGCTGTTATATAGATTAATCTTACTCATGATTAAGTTATACCTAAACACACAGTCCTTGTGGCATCAAAAAAAAGTGAGATACTGCTTAAATGAGGAAAGTTATCTGCAAGGAAACACAGCTATCTCATTACAGGGCGGAAAAAAACCCAACCCAAACTGGAGGGAAAACAGTACTTTGTTCTGCAAACAGACCATGTTATTTAAAAGAATGAACAAGTTTCTGTGAAGAACTGTGTAATTTTTATCAAAATGCAAAATGTCTCAGCTTAACTTAGTGCAAGTACAAACATTTTGACTCCCTGAATCTTTTTTTTTTCTTTTGGGTTAGGTGATAGAATTCTTGTCTGCAACTTGACAGGATGTAGAAAATAATTACAAATGAAAAGGTTATTCATAATTTTTAAATGAGTTAATTAGTAAACCCCGCCAGAGTCACTCATTACAGTAATTAATAATTGATTATACTTGAAATTAAACACAATTTTTCATCAAAATCTAATTAAATATCTGCCTTTTTGCTTGTTGATTAGAACACTGTGTCTGGTAGAGACAATCTTTGCTAAATATGTTTATGCTGAACTGAACCATCGAATTTGATTTTTAATAATTGATAGTTCCTTTAGAAATTTGTAATTATGACCCATAATTACAGCAGTTCAACCTGATCAGCATTTCTGGCACCTCGCCAGCCATTTGTGGAGCCTGGCAAATGCCACCGAATTCATCTGAATGAGGAAAAAAAAAAAGGATGGGAGAGCACCCGACGGACCTACCTTTTAATCACATTAACTGTGATCTTAAACAGGAGCCTGATCTTTTCAGAACTCCGAAAAAGGGGTTTGTGTTGGAGAAAATCGAGTGCAAACCAAACTCTTCTTAATCTATCAAATGGTACGCAGCTCCTCCCTCAGAATTAACCGGCACCGCTGCTCTGAGGTATAATGGTACTCCTCTGACACACTGAGATAATGTCCAAAGGAATCTTGTTCGGGGCATAAGGAGAATACCAGACAAATGAGAAAGGCGAGCCCAAATGTACATAGTAAATGATGAAAATTGACTGCATATTTCATCAAACTGCTGCTGATTTAATGTCGGTTAATTAATCATTCCTGCTTCTCTTACAGGAGGCATAAAAGTGACCAGGGTATGATGCAAGGCAGAACTAAAAAAGTATCAGTCATTAAAGAAATATACATAAAAGGAACACAGTAAAAGCAATCATTTGTGGCAGTGCTAATTATACTCTTGTGAAATGAAAGCAAAAATCTTTCGATCCAGGCGAAGATTTGTAATTCTAACCACAACCTTTTATAGATCATTAGTGTACAGGAAGTCACAGCGAAATCAAAAAGACTCATTTGTGCCATGAGAAAAGGGCTCTTTTTTTTTTTTTTTTTTTTTACCTATGATCACATCTGCAAGTGTCTGACAACCAGAGTTTGCACCACTGACAGTTTAAAATAGAAGCCTGGGAACAGACCTTTGTAAAACATTTATAACACAAATATCATACTTAAGTGAAGAAAAAGTAATGGTAACACCCGGACTTTACAGGCTGAAAAATATAATTTTCACTTCTAACATTTCAATTACTTTTACAACAAACACTGAGAATGCTTTTCTGCAATGAATAATGACAAGTCTTACAAACCAAAGAAATTCAGATCATTCACAGTGCAAGAAAAATCCACTGCTGCTTCTCCCAAGTAGCAAATTTCCCCAGCTTCCCTACTCAAAGAAGGCCCTGTTGCACTACAGTCTGAACTCAGTCCTTCCCCATGCTCCAGTTAACCCAGTAAATGTCAATATCATTAGTTACATGGTGAGGGGTGCCACCAAAAGATAGAACAAAACCACGTTTTTGCGTGTCAGGATCTTGGTTCTGACCCTGCTCTGGTCAAAGTCAATGGTTGAGGATTCCCATGGACCTGGATGCCACTGTAATTGTGCCATGGACCTCACTGGGTCTTTTAATGGGCTGTTCTGAGTAAACCTGTTGGGTTTACCTCATTCCAGGTCTACTTTCCTCTTCAGAATGTGCACAGTACACACCACTGAAGGGAGCACAACATACGATTCGTGTTTTACTAAGCTCTTCTGGCTCCCTAGCATAGCATTGTAACCACAGTGAAGTCAACAGAAGCCTTATTTCCTTATCACTTTGTACCACATTCTTGACAGTTATCATTACAGGTGAGTTTTTGAGAGAAATGAAAGAAAAGCAGAAAGAAAAAAAGAAAACAATCAGACATGTGCTTACCTATGAAATACGCCAGCAGGATGACCAGCGTGACTGAGATGACAATGGCACTCAGAGCAGCGCATTTCCAGTTACAGTACTTATAGGGCTTCTTCAGGTTAAAGGCAGGCCTAGAGAAGGTACTTCTGGGAAGGGGCCTAGGGGGAGGTGAGTACACAGTGCTGGACGTCAAGGGATATCCTGGCGATGTTGTACAAAAAAGAGGAGAAGTGCCTCCTGGTTTGAACAGGAAGTGCCTGAGGGAAGAAAGACCAACAGCAAGTGACTCCTCACAGAGATGGAAGCTGAGGGAAACGGTGACTGCTGCCGGGACTAGGAAAGCAGCTCCACACAATGCTGGCTACAAACATGGATGGCATGCATGAAAGAGAAGAATAAAAATCATAGGCAGGTCACACAGAGTAAAGGAAAACAAAACAAAACAAAACAAAATTCACAGTGCCAACAATGCCACAGAGAACTCTTCAAGAGCTCTTCAAGAGCAGGAGTCGCCTCTGTGGAAGAGCTGGCGTTAGAGTGAGATGAATACCCCAAGCACAGCTACGACAGACTGGTGTCACGGGCAGCACCGGGGGCCTGCTCACGCTCCCACAGAAATACCCTGTGGAGACTGAAGAGGAGCGTGGGTTGGATAAAAGAGAGGAGGGTGTTTACCAATTCATTGATCACTGCATGAGAGCGTTGAGGTTTTTTTGTATGACATTGGTGAGTACAGATGGGCAAAGAGAGCTTAAGCCATTCCATAGCACCCAAATTGTCACGGAGGGGAATATTCACACTGTCCCTGCCCAGAAAATTTAAATACTGGACAGAGGCATGGTTAAAAGCATCAAAGCCTAGAATCCAGGTCCTCTGTAGCACCAGTGGGGAGAGGTACCTGCTTCCAGAAAGCAGTCCGGAGCACCTTACTTTGATGCTCATGTATAAAGTGTGAAGTACTGTCAAAGGCAACGGTGTTCCCTGTCCAGTGACATGTTGGGAGGCACTGTATTTTGCCTGTAACTACAAATGCAGCCTGAGAGCCAGCTTGTGAAGACCTTGTGTGAGACTCATGAAAGTCCGTGCAAAAAAAGACCCACTGCAGACTGTGAGTTCCTGAAATGAAATGTCCCGATGGGAGTTCTCTCCATAGGAATCCTAAATGAAAAACCTAGTTTTGATGGGACAACATGAAGTAGAAGGCATTTGAATGCCAGGAATGAAGCTTGGGAAACAGATCTGACTCATCTATCACCATGCTGATGTAAAAGAAAAATGCAGCTTGTGAGGACTGAGAGACATCCCCAGTGCAGTCTGCACCTTCTACCATAGTTTTTGGGGATGGATTTTCAGCCAGCGCAAATGCAATCAGCATAGGTGCGTGGGAGTCCATCAAGCCAGCAGATTGCACCAGATGAAGACCTGACTCTATTTTCCCCGTGAAGTCACTTGTGCGGTCACAGGGGGAAGTGTCACATGCACAAACATCACCATGCAGAAAAGCCACTGATTCGTGCAGTGTAAAGTAACACATAACTCTCCAAAATAGGTGTCGGTACTGTTACAGCCATGGTTTTATTGGTACTCTAAGAGGGACTGTAGAGCATTAGAGAGAGATTCATTATTTCTACTAATGTTCTACATCAAAACAGTCATTTTTATATGGATTCAGATACTCTTCTGTGTTTCAGAAATTATTTGTTTAGACAGAGAGATATCTGTTCTCAGCAAAGAGGGACCAGCAGTGTTCAAGTACACCGAAAAAATCTTCAGTTACTAATGGCTACCAAATCAGAAACCGCCAACAGAAGGTCGACATTTTTGGCACTAAATGTCAAATTAAAAGCTGTTTATGACTTAAAAGTTAAGTGATAAAAAGTTAGGTAAAAATGCCAGAACAGATAGTAAAGTAAAAATCAAAGGCTTGGTTTACATGTAACACCAGTAGGCACTTGTAAGGTACTTGGAGAACACCAATTTAACTATGAAATATCAGGCTGGCGCTATGCTACTGGTTTAAGATCTTTATAAAAATAAAATTAATCTTAGTTTATATGGGACTCAAAATTGCTGTAGGTACTTCTCACTAATGAAATGACTTTCAAAACAGCAAGGGGAAAAAAGCAAATGGCATGCTGTGGCTCACTGGCATATTAATGAGTCTGCCATTAATATGTACAGGACACAGTGCTCCAAGCTCCAGAACTTCATTTTTTTAAAGCCATCTTGGAAGAGGCCAGCAATGGTGTTGCCCTTAAACATCACTGATATGACCAAATGCTTTCATGCAAGGATCATAACGACTGTACAGTAAACAGGAAGACCACATAAGTGTCACATACCCATCATTGTAAGCACCGTCATGTCGGGAGGAGGTGAGAATGTCCATCTCAATGAGGTTGTCCTGCAATGTCTCTAGGAATGTCTGCTTTGCTATGTTTCTACATACATATGGAAACATGAATGAAGCCAGTGAGTCATGCATATATGAAGTGTGATCTTATAAACCACAATGGTTACAGTGCAGTTGTGCATGGAATTAGAATGATGGACCATATATTTATATGTATAAGATGCTACACATATACATATATAGCTTTTAAGAATGTTCACTTCTTTATATATACACTATATATATGCATATACACACATATAAGCACACACGCCCATGTGCATGTATAAAATAAAGTTGATGTCTTTGTTCTTTTCCCATTATTTATTGCCAACAACACATGAAACCTCCTGAACTGCTGGATTCAGAAGATTAGATTTCAATCCAGCACAGCTGTAACCTTGCTATACTCCTGCATCTGTCTTGCTCTTACTCTGAAAAGGCACAGCACAGTATCTCTACCCCACTGTGGCCAATACCTTGGTAGCACAGTTCCACCTATTGTCCTCATGGATTTCCAGTGAAAATCTGACACTCCTTTGCTTACGTTTCACTTTTGCATTTGAGAACTTTTCAATTGCCAATTTGATTAATTTGTTTTCAATTGTGGAACAATATCTTGCTGGTTAAAAGTTCCAAAACATAAGTTTTGCTCAATAGAAGTATTCCAAATAAAAGTCTCTTGGTGATAAACAGATAGAAGCTGGAAAAAGGTTATGCTGTAACCCAAATTCCAATGCAGAGTATTGGCTACAATCTGGATAATACAGGCAATAGGCAAGGAACGTGGAGCCTGCACGTGGAAAAGCCTGGTTTTAACTTTGCACACAATGGTGACTTTTTGCAGTATCTGGCCTCCCTGGAATTCACTTTGATAAGTCAAATTTTGACCTACATATGCTAAACTGTTTCGTATTTTTTGAGGAGAATAGCAGGAACATAAAGAATTAAGTCAGAGGCACAGCTGGGAACAGACTGTGTCTTTCTCACCTTCAGGCTTCTTTCTCAAGACCTGGCAAAAGAACATTCTTCTCATCTTTTTTGAAACAAAAAACCAGCCCTGATTTTGCCCATGTCTGTTTGCAGCATAAAAAACAGACTCTAAGCCTGAATGTGAATAAATTCCCTGGCCATAACTAGCAAAAGAAACATAGCAGTACAGTGACATTTTATCACTTATGCAGGATTAAGCGCTTACAGGATCTAAGTGACATGATGTGAACTCAAACGAGAACTCCTCTGTCAAAGAAACTGGATTCAGGTAACATGTTCTATATCAAGTGAAACCAGCCCTGTCACAATATACAAACCTTGATACTGTCTCTTCTAAAATGTCCCCAACCTTAATTTTAATTTCCACTTCCTCCTCTTCCCGCTGCTAATGCCAGCACTTGTTTAACTCAACTCGCTGCTTTTGGAGGCCTCTGGGCTGCTTTGACAGAACAGATCTACTCCTTGATCTGAAGGAAAGCAAAGTGACTCCTATTCATAGCTTTGGAGTAAAGTGGATCGACATGCATGAGCTGTGTGCCATAGCACTTGAGGCATCAATCCATCCCCAAGTGTTTGCGGCTTCCTCACATTCCCTGGGAATGCAGGAAAGGTTGGATGTGGAATTCAATGCAAAAAAGAAGCGACATATGTGCATGCACTGAGCATTTAATGGGTAAGAGGCAAGGCATCTAGCAACACACCAATCAATAAAGTTCATCAGTAGTTAAAATCCATGTCAAATTGGTTCCATGAATTTCAGTTGTGGGTTGTCAATAAAACCGAGGAGGGGGAGGGTTATATAATCTTATAATGTATGCATTTGTAAGAGAGAGGTCGCTGGGTCACCGAGGTGACTAACGCATGACTGGCCTCCTCACTGAAGGCAGAGTCTGCTCCCTTGGAGATTACCTGTGAATAACCATCTAGTTACAAACCACTCTTCCTTCTTATTAGGAGCTGTGGTGGCAGAATCCGACCTTACATGAGTATCATGTGAAATTTCCTGGGAATGGAAGTCTCCTGAAAGCGGTTGGTTTGTCAACTAAACGTCCATCTAGTTGGCAATTATTTTCTCCCACAAAATGTCAAGGAACAGAAAGGGGGGAGGGAGCACAGAAGAAGGAAGAGTGAGGAATAAATATGGGGGGAACTGACTTACCTGTCAGGAGCGAGTGCTGAGCAAAGATCTTCTCATCACAACCTTGATAATATATTGCTTTTAAAGCAACAAAAAAGGGAGCAGACAGGAAAAGAAAGAGGAAGAAGGAGAAACAGAGAAAAGGGAGTAAAGGGAAACTAATGAAAAGAAGGGAGAGGAGGGGCTCTTCCTCTTGCAACATAGGCATTTCTCAGATATAGGGTATGCTTTTTGTGTCAGTTGTGCTCTTGTGCTACGAATCGCTGCTTGCCTTTGCATTACAGTATGGAAACTTTCAGGCGGTGACAAACCATCTTAAATTCCCAGTCCCAAATACTGCCTGGAGCCCACAGTAGTCCAAATCAGGCCTCTTCAAACTCTGGGGTGCTTAAAAATCTGTAACTGTAGGCACGTTTCACAGCCTGTGACAATTCCTATTTAAAAGACATAGCTTTTTCTTCATGTTTTCTCTCTCTGTTGACTAATATGGGATTTTAAAAAAAATGGATATTCAACAGAAATACAATTCCATTTTTGACATGAGATTACTATAATCTCCGATTGCTACACTTCAAAGGCCTTAATTCTTGGATTAATGTCTCTTGGCCAGGATTTATTTTTTTTACATATTGGACATTTTATTCTCTTAGGTGGAGGTCTTTTTAGGTTCTAAAAATCTCTGCAGTGGGAAAGGTCGACTTCATGGAAGAGGGGGAGGCACCCATGTTTGCTAAACAGCTCTGAAGCCTGGTCTTTTCTGTCTACAGAATTCCCCCCAAAGGGATTGGAAGACCTCTGTGTGTTGGAAGAGCAGACTATTAGAGAGGAGATTTGTCACAGATTTACTGATCATCTCTGCGACACAGCCTCTTTGCATCATGACACCATTATAACACATTTTATTTTCTTAATGTTGTATTGTGAAGGAAGAAAAGCCTGTCTGACATGCTCTGTAAATGGGCTCATCTGCTGTTTGGAATAAAATTACACTTTCTTTTCCAATGTGTTTGTTGTTTGAAGGGATGCTTGGGCAAAATTATGTCATTCCAACCAGTGTGTCAAAAGCCACAACATCAGTCTTGTAACAACCTGCATCTACCTAATCAGTAAAAAGGTTAAATTGAGGATTAATTCCAAATGTGACTACTTTGTGATGCAATAATATGATCAAACCAACTTGCTGAAAAAACTGCTTCAGGTCTTAAAAATGTTCATCCACAATGATTTCATGGAGAAGAAATGAGGACAGTCTTTATGGATTTACAATTTATCATGAACAGTCCAGGGCTAGCCAGATAATTGTTCTGTCTATGAACTCCTGCATTTATTAGGATGTGGTAGGGTTATCTCTCCATCTCTTTCCATGATTGCCACCAGAATTGGACAAATTTGGAAAGGATGCTTTCAGCAAAGAGCTTTTTATCTTTGACATTCCTCCACTGATCCAGCGGCAAGGATGTTTGCATTGGTAAAGTGGTGGTTTCTGGGAGACTCCCGTCAGACCTGAGCATGTCTTGGCATTACTAAAACAGTGTATTATTTCTTCTCAAAGAATTCATTGTCTGATTTAGAAAAAGGCACACGGCTTCCTCAGAATTATAGAGGATTATTCACAAAAGGGTTGCAGGAGTGAAGACTATGTATTTTTAATGGGTTTTTTTTTCCAAAAGAAACAACATAAAATTCAATGCTTGAGTATATATGCTCAAGAATTAGTAGCACAATATAATTACTGAAACTGTTGCCAAATCACATGCGTTGTACTTGCTTAGAATTTTGTCTTAATCTCTTGGATCCAGCTTCTTAGTTGGGTCTTTTTAATCAAGCAGTCACAGAGAAATTAATTATCCCTAAATGCCATAAAGTGTGATATCGAGGTCTGTTTTGACAGAGGACCAGCAGACATAGCTCACTCTCAAAAAGATCGACAGATGCGCTCATTTTTAGAAAAACATTTTTTTAGCAGAAGCTGGAAAAAACGGGTACACTTTGTCCCAGGATGCCAACACGGCTACCAGTGATCTCAGTGAGACTCTCACAGGCAGTGATGTGACAAATTTGGCCCCTGGCTCAGTTTTAGTATATGCTTTTTGCTGTCTAAAATCAGTCTTGTTGGCTTGAGAAGGTAAGACAAATGAGGGAAAAAGTCAGCTAAGTTAGTGCACCATGTTAGGTCTGGATTACCTCTCTCCAGACTGAAAGATGGGGGCTAATGACTCCAGCATCTCCGGTGTTTGGTAGGTTTTTTTTTAGTAGCAAAGGAAATGGTGAAGCAAAGCCTCTGGAGAATGTAAAACCTGACTTTCAAGTGGGACAGCAAGAACTAGTTGCCTTCACCAACAGATGACAGGACTGAGGCTGAGAGAGTTTAACAATTCCCTTTTCCAGAACCTACATAAAACCTTAATAAAACTGAACTAGAACAAGTCAGTGCACCCTTCTCACACCCTTCGTGTGATGCATAGGTGAAAAAGAATTTAAGAGCTAAATGGAAACACCATTGACTGACTGATGTCCTGCTATCCACTGTTTCATGATTGATGAAGTGATGTAGGATAGTAAAATGCAGCAGCTGACCTCTCATCATTGGATAGAACAAGACCAACCTCTCTTGAATGTTGTACTACAAAAGTATCTGCTTGATGAGGCACAGCTAGAAGGCTAAATGTTTTCAATATATTGACTGATTTAAGTTTCTTAAATAGGATATTGATTTATCCTACCACATAGGAAGAAAAGACATTAAAGGAAAATAAAAGAAAGAAAACCAAGAACATTTTAATCTATGATCCTGATTCCAATTTTAAATGAGGAAAATAATGCTACGAGCAACTGTTAAAGACAAAACTTTTAGTTTATAAAAGAAGAGCGATTTCCTCTCCTCCTAGGCCAGATAACACAGGGAATAACAAAAACAACTCAAAGTACATAAGCCAAACACCAGTTCACAGACTGAATGGTTAGCTATACAGGTATGTGTATTTATTTTCCAGAACATCTTTAGCACATGCAGTCAGAACATTGAAAATGCTAAAGAAAATAACCTACCTAGTCTCAAGTGGGATGTTACTATTAAGTAACCAGTTGTCCTGAGCATGGGCTGGCTCTTGAGTGCTGGCTGGTTGTTCTCCAGAAAGAGAGTGGTCGGTAGGAGCTGGGCTGGGGTTGCTGCGCGGAGTGAAGTTCCCTCTGTTTAGGGAATTGATGGAGGCCGCGTGATGTTGATTTGGGGTGTGAGCATGTGATATTGGAGGTGGTGGAGTTCTAAGCCTTGAATGATTTTGAAGATTTGGAGGATGATCTAAAACAGAATTAAAGTTTATAATTTGAGTTCTGCATGAATTTCTGTGCAGGCACTTCTAGAAAGTAAGAAGACTAAATCAAACTCGAAAGGATAACGTAGCCTTGTTCCATAATGACACATGCATTGATCCCCCAGCCAGCTAGAAAAATAGTTTGATTTCATGCGCAAAAGTTATAAAAGCTTAAAACACTGCAAGAAGGCTGTCCTGACAGCCAAGTTAACTCCGATGAACAACTGCAGGTTGCAAACTGTAATTTATCTGTGACACTGATTTGTGATAAAGCATGAAAAATACAACCAGTCTGGATAGATAACACGTTAGAGCAATTTTATGATGGATATACAGCTCCCAGTGAAGTTTGTTCTGCCTGTTTTGCCAGAGAACTTTCAATAGTTAGGTCAACAAGAAGACTGAGAATACATTTAATCATAGACTGAGTTTAGGGAAAGCCATAAAACTGTGTCAGGGTTACACGATTTAACAAAATCCAATAGTCTGTATTGTTAGAGATGTACTCAAACTGAGTAAAAAATGTATGATGTGGCATAAAAGCTGAGGTGTCAGGAAAATGAAACAACATACAGTGAAGAAAGATGCAAAAATCAGTGATACGGCTGCTTTGAGTAAAAATCAAAACTATTAGCCAAGAGTCTGAGGGAGGTAGATTGAGGAAGGCAAACATTTAGGACAGACAACCTTGTGCTGATTATATCGGTATGTTTAGTTTTTTAATTAAGTATCAAGGATTTTTATTTTTTTTCCCCTACATATTTTCTGGAAATAAACTAAAATATATGATGGAACTGGAGGGAGACTTGAGAGTTCAACATACTGGATATGGGATACAGGAAACAAACTCCTCTCTGATTTTAGTAGGTTTATGTTTGTAAATCATTAATGCATAATCTGGAAAAAAAAATCAAACCAAAAAAAAACCCCAAATGCTATCAATCTAATACCAGAGAGATTTCTGTATCATGAAAAACTAAAACTCAGGTACTCTCTAAGTGGAGAGCTTAGAACTGAACTATATAGATAGTATACCTATCTATATATAGATCTATCTCTCTATATATATCTATATATCTATATATAGTATATCTATCTATATATAGATATCACTATAGAGACAGTGAATGGTATCAACAATTACCATGCCATTTAATGACACTTGAAATCTGGATTAGGACTTGGATTCAGGAGATGAACAGGGAAAGGATTTACAGTATATCTTTGTAGCTCCTTGGATATCTAGACACATAAGATAAAATATAAAGATGTGTGAGAGACAACGGGTCCCTCCCCTTCTCACCCTGTCTTCACTCACAATCCCTTACTGTTAACTGTAGCTGATTATACCAAAACCTCAGGGTGGCTGAGGTGATCTAGCAAAAAAACCCCTCAGGTTTGAATTATAAAGGAGCCATTATTATGTTTGAATGTTGTGGTTTTACATGGCTGGGTTCTGGTGGAAGAAGAGGGCGCTGCAGGGGTGGCTGCTACAAGGAGCAGCCAGAAGCTCTCTGCAGGTCCCACAGAGCAAATACCAGCCAGCTCAAGGCTGGAGTCATTGCTGACCAAGGCCGAGCCCATCAGCGATGGTCACAGTGCCTCTGGGGATCACAGTTAGAAGAAAAAAAATTCAAGCAGCTGCTTTTTGCCCCCAGAGAAGGGAGTGAGAAGATGTCGGAAACTGTGCAGGCACCAAGGCCAGGGAAGGGGGAAGGCGGGGGGGTTGGTGTGAGGCACTCCAGGTCCTGGAGAAAGAGTCCCCTGCAGGCCATGGAGAAGACCATGGTGAAGCAGACTGTCCCCCTGCAGCCCATGGATGATGACAGGGAGCAGAGTTCCCATATACAGCCCCGTGCCACAATGGGGAGGAAGAAGGGAGAGAAATCATTACTTAAGTGATGTCTTCTAAGACTGCACTGTGAACGCGTATCTACCTCTGGCTTTGTTAGGTTAAACACGTGACCAAGGGTACATATTCCATGGGGAGAACTGAGTGCTTTTAGAGTCCCAATCCATTTACCTTCTGCTCTGAGGAAGGTCAGAGGAACACCTTAAAGGTGCTGTTCATTCTATTCTATATCAGTACAACAGAGAACAAGCAGCTCAAAAAAGAAAGGGTCCATCCTGCTCATCTAGTTTAGACAGACAGATCCTTTCCAGGAATCTAATGAATTATTCAGAAGTCTGACGTAACAAAGTTCATCCAAGATAAATAATGTCATAATGGCCTTTGATCTAACACTAGTTAGCCCTGAAAAATTCTGTGCATCAGCCAGCAAACCAAAGAGAAGGACAGAGCAATGACCATGGACTGTATGGACAATGAATATCAGAACCAAACCAGGTCTGACCTCAGCTCTGCAACACCATGTGAATCAAAGCATCCAACCATCCTTGGTCTGTATTATTACTGGGGACTGTGCCTAACTGAAGCCCTGATCATGGAGGTAAGAAAAAAATCCAACCACAGAAGAATTGTGCTGCTGGCTTAATTAAATTAGTGACTAATTTTCCCACTCAACAGACAGCAGCCATGATTGCTGAGAGGCAGAAGGAAGATAGCCACACAATGCACTAAAAAAGTGCAGTCTCGGGATCATGTCTGCTTGCAGAAAAAGGAAAATAGGAACAATGTATTAATTCCAGGCTGAGGGGGTTGACCATAAATCAAGGATTTCCAGTTTTTAGGGTTGTCAATCCATCACCATTCAAAAGAACTTAATGCATCCCAGACAAAATGACTTGTCTAATCAGCAGTAACATACCAAATCTTTCCAAGACCAGTTACTTGAGTCTTTATTACAACTGATGCCTGAGATGAATACTCTGCGCAAACAGGAAAGGGGGGCAAGTGGGTGACTCCTGGCATATGCAATAGGTGTTTTGTGAAGTTCTCCCGCTATCGGTTGACTTTTTTCTACTGGAAACACCATTTTCAGACAGTGAGTCAGAGCCCGTTTCCAAAGATCTGTTATGTAAATTCCAATTTACACCCTATTATTGCAGACACATTGCAGATGCTATTATGGATAATGCTTTTGAATCAAGTAAAAATGTGTCATTTTCAGTCTCTATTTGCATACCCTCTATGATTTCTTTGCAAAGTAAAGACAGCACATCTATCTTACTCTGGTCTATGCAATTTTTCACAGGATTTTATAGCTTGTATTTCTTTTCCTGACATTTAGGTAGCTTTTCCTCCCAGAATATTTTTAATTTTATTCATATACAAATTCAGAACACTTATGTCATGTCTAACCATTACCGAAATTAATATACCTTGACTAGGGTTAGCAACTGTATCCTTTGCCTTATTATCATTTTTTTTTCTTCTTGGGTTAAAAAACCTTAGAAAAGAGGTGTAGATGAAAGCACAAGCTATGAAATCTTCCTACTGAATATTGCTGCAGATGTGCAGGATTTTCTTGATGTGACAAAACTATTGAGGTTCTCACCCTCTGTGGTCACTAAAGACCCTCTGGGATTTGCAAAGGAAAAGGGAAATCCCACAAAGTGAATTCTTTCTTGATTTCTTGCAATTGCCATTGTCCCCTTGTTTGAACATGCTTGTTTGAACTTGTACACAACGATTGAGTGATATAAAGTGTGTGGTTATATTTCTGTATGGGAAAGGAGAACCTTAAAGCTGGCTGCAGTTCTTCTCTTACATCGTGTGTGTGCAGACAGCGGGAGGATGCTCTGATTATCCTGCTATGCATTATATAGAAACAGTGAATGTTTCTGCCTAGGCAGCACTGATGTTTTGCAGATCCCACCACATGGGTGGGGCACAGGGAAGCTTTCTCTACGTACCACCAAGCCTTTACTGGGACAAGAGAACCACAAGAATTCAGAAGGTTTTATAGACAAGCAGGACATCGTGGCCTCTGCAAAAACTGTGCTAGGTTCTCCAGACCTTTCTTAAGCATTAGCTGTTCCCATTTGGATTTCTCAAAAAGAGTAATTATTTGGTTTGCTCAAAAGGAGGTAATTTTCAAAATTTTCCTCCTTGCAGTTTTCCTTCTTGGCTACCAAAAAAGACAGAGAGTTTATCATTCCCTTTCTACTTGTTGGTGGCATGAAAAACCTAACTGTTTTTCTGTTGAAAAACACTGTTCAGAAGGATCAGCTACGTTAACGCAGTGCTGAGGAATCAAACGCCTTGTGAGACAACACCCCTCCCTCCAAATTTTTAGTAGTCAGGTAACACAACCTATGGGATGACTTTTTCTTTGAAGGGACATCACAAGAGACCAGTTAATGGTAAAGGAGTCCTCGCAGCCTTAGATGCCAGGTGACAACGAAAGACTGCCCTGGTGATAAAGTTTAATATTTCCTGAAGATAAGGCTGGCACCGTGGAAGGTAAAATAGCTCAGAACTGCCCCTGTAAGCCTCATTTTATCTAATGGGCCTCCAAAGTGTGTCAAACATGAAATATGTCAGAATTCAAGTGTAATAAAACATTGGTAATCTGACTGCAAAAAACACCAATGGAAGGACCTGGATAAGTTGGATTGATGGGCAGAGGGCAATGGGATGAAGTTCAACATGACGAACTGCTGTGTCCTGCACTTGGGACATAACAACCCCTGGCAACACTACAGGCTTGGGGAAGGGTGGTTGGAAATCTGTACAGAGGAAAATGATCTGGGGGTGTTGGTTGACACTGGCCTGAACATCAGCCAGCAGTGTGCCAGGTGGCCAAGAAGGCCAACAACATCCTGGCTTGTGTCAGAAATAGTGTAGCAAGCATGACCAGGGAGGGGATCATCCCCCTGTGCTCAGCTCTGGTGAGGCTGCACCTTTAATCCTGTGTTCAGTTTTGGGCCCTTCACTCCAAGAAAGACATTGAGGCCCTAGAGTGTGTCCAGAGAAGGGTGACAAAGCTATTGAAGGGTCTGGAACACAAGTCTTATGGGGAGATGCTGAGGGAACTGGGATTGTTTAGCCTGGAGAAGAGGAGGCTCAGGGGAGACCTTGTTGCTCCCTACAACTACCTGAAAGGAGGTTGTAGTGAGCTGGGGATCAAGCTCTTCTCACAGATAAGTAGCACCAAGACAAGAGGGAATGGCTGCAAGTTTCACCAGAGAAGGTTCAAGTTAGAAATGAGGAGAAATTCCTTCCCAGAAAGAGTGGCTGGGCATTGGGACGGGGTGCCCAAGGGGGTAATGGAGTCACTGTCCCTCAGGGTGTTTAAGGAAAGGTTGGATGAAGCACTTGGAGATGGCTGGACTAGATGATCTTGGAGGTCTTTTCCAACCTTAATGATTCAGTGATTCTATAAATCAAGTTGCTTTTGTGTTGCTTTTTTTGTTTATTTTTTAACATTAAAATGTCATTCACTAACACGGGCTTGGTAACCACAGATAGAGCAGAGCTGAAAGATAACTCAGTTAATGAAGCTTGTACTTGGCACGTGTTAGGGAGCCTTGACAGAATCCTGTGAATGAAAAATTGACTAAATGTGAGCCATACAGAGATTACCAATGAGGAGCTAATACGACAAAATTTAAATAAAAGGTCTAAACCCTGTGTTCCTTTCCTTTCCCTTAATCTTTAATGAGTAGCACTGTTTTGAAATTAGTCTGTGTAACAATTACACTTTCTGATTCATTAGGTTTTGGGATTGTGTTCAGGGCAAATGTGTTAACCTCAGATACGCTCTCATCTTTTTTTTTCCCAGCTTCTCCAGTTCCTCCACACATTTGTCATTTGTATGTCTGCTCATATTCAGACAGCCTGCTGCCTGACTGGGGTCTGGGTTACCTACAGGAAATATTTCTCTTTACTCACTGTATATAATGCCAGGTGGAATGAATCACTCATTGCTCCCTTGAACTTAAACTCAACAGGAGCTGTGCTGACTAACTCAGTAGTGTGACTTCAGGCAATCGTGTGTATACCCACACACAGAGGAATCCCCACGAGTGAATAAGGAAACAATCTTTATAATAATGAACTCAGATGGTGAGAAGTGGTGTTCCTCAAGGGTCTGTGCTGGGACTGGTGCTGCTTAATATCTTCATTAGTGATGTTGACCGTGGGATCAAGTGCACTGTCAGCAATGATGTTTGCTGATGACACCACGCTGAGTGGTGAGGTTAATTTGCCAGAGGGATGGGATGCCACCCAAAGGTACCTGGACAGGCTGGAGAAGTGGGCCCAGGTGAACCTCATAAGGTTCAACAAAGCCAAGTGCAGGGTCCTGCGCCTGGGTCAGGACAACCCCTGGTATCCATACAGGTTAGGAGATGACATGTGGAAAGAAGCACTGAGGAAAAGGACTTGAGGGGGACTCAAGGATGACAAGCTGGACATGAGCCACCAATGTGCATCTGCAGCCCAGAAGGCACAACACATCCTGGGCTGCATCCCAAGGAGTGTGGCCAGCAGATGGAGAGAGGGGATTCTGCCCCGCTACTCTGCTCTGGGGAGACCTCACTTGGAGTGCAGTGTCCAGCTTTGGAGCCCTCAACACAAGAAGGACATGGACCTGTTGGAGAGCATCCAGAGGAGGGTCACAAAAGTGATCCAAGGGCTGAAGCACTTCTCCTATGAAGATAGACTGAGAAAGTTGGGCTCGTTCAACCAGTAGAAGGCTCCAGGGGGACCTTATAGTGGTCTTCCAGTGCCTGAAAGATGCCATAAGAAAGCTGGAGAAGAACTGTTCCCAAGGGCATGGAGCGATGGGATGAGGGATGATGGTTTTAAATTCAAAAAAGGGAGATTTAGATTGGATAAAGGTCTTAGGATTTAGGAAAAAGGTCTTTAGTATGAGGGTGGTGGATCACTGGAACAGGTTGCCCAGAGGGGTAGTGGAGGCCCCATCCCTGGAGATACTCAAGGTCAGGCTTGATGGGGCTCTGAGCTATCTGATCTAGTGAAGATGTCCCTGAACACTGCAGGGGGGTGGACTAGATGGCCTTTAAAGGTCCCTTCCAAGCTATTACATTCTATGATTCTATGATTCAACTGACAGAGAAGCTAAAAGCCTTGCTTTGGCTCTGGCTCCAGGACCATGTTTCAACATGCTGGAGATGTGCACTCTCAGCATTCACACCACCAGCCAGCTGAAGTGACCTTTACAGGATCCCTGACCCTTTGGGTGCCACTGGGTATGGAAACTGGGGTGCCTTCACTTGTGAATCTGACGAGGTACTTAAGGTCAGGTGAAGTATGAAAGACTAAACTGGGTCTTCCCCAGCACTCTCGTAAGGCACGCAAAGAGTTTGTCATTAGAAGTAAGACAGCTTGCCAGCAACAGGTTCCCTATCAGATGCACCCAAGCCCATGATGGCATCTGCAAAATGAAAAGGAGGCAGAATATTTCACCCCCAAGTTGCCAGACAGTGGAAAAAGAGGAGAGGAATCAGAGATACACTGTCTGCTCACAGGTAACTTTGGTAACAGCCAAGTGACCCAATTGCATTGAGCTGAACGTGCAGCATTTCTAAGATTAAGTAATGTACAAAGGTGGCACCTCTGTCGTATCAAGCAGTTCCATCTCAGGGCTGTTGTTGGTAGTCTACAATCTAGAGGAGAATTTCTTTCTTCAAGGAATGTCCTGTAACAGGCTCTGTCTACATGGGAAAGTCAGATAGATGGTCTAATGAGGAGGCCACCCCACAGGATGATGATAGAGATGCAGTGAAACAGGTCACTCCGTATTCAGATGATTTATCTGCACAGAGACATCTGTTTTCCCTCACTAACATTTAAAACTGGAATCAGCGGTATAATTTGAGCAACTGGACCTCTCCTTAAGAAGCATATCCACTGAATTTGATTTAAGACTAGCTTTTCTGACCATCAAGAGGAGTGTTTGCACCACACTGTGAAATACATGTTTTTCTGTAGCAACAACTTATGCTGCTGGTTTTCAAAATGTTAAGCCACAAAATTACATTGCATCATAAAAGAAACCCAAGAACTGATGTATAATCTCCATTAAGTAACAAAACAGAAATACGAAGCTACCTTGATGTTTTTTCTCAATTTTATTTTAAGTAACAGCATAATAGGGAGCTGCTGTTCCATCAAGAACTCTCACCAGAGAAAAATGTAGTCCTCACCACGCAGTTAAAAGCATCGTCGTGTATGTCATGGTTCTGAAGTGCATTCTGGTTCAGTCTCCTAGAAGTTGAGCTCATAGAATAGAATAGAATCATAGAATCACTTGGGTTGGAAGAGACCTTTAAGATCATCAAGTCCAACCACAGCCTAACCCTGACTAGTCCACCTCTAGACCTTGTCTCCAAGCACAACATCTACATGCCGTTTAAATACCTCCAGGGATGGTGACTCCACCACCTCCCTGGGCAGCCTGTTCCAATACTTGACTGTTCTTTCAGTAAAGAAATTCTTCCTGATATCTCCCCTGATGCAATTTGAAACCATTTCCTCTTGTCCTATTGCTTGTTGCCTGAGAGGAGACCCACCCCCACCTCTCTATACCCTCCTTGCAGGTAGTTGTAGAGAGCGATAAGGTCTCCCTGAATCTCCTTGAATCCCAGTCTTTACAGCCTTGTATCTCACTAGTACTCCAGCTGTTTTATATGGATGACTAAGAGAAACCTTCCTGCACATACCTATATCATAAATTCGGTGCAGTCTTTTGTCCAGAAAAGGTCTATAAGCATTGGAAACTACTTAGTAGAAGAAAAGTGCTCTACAGATGTAAATAATTTTGAGTGTTCCTCTAAATGTGCAACTTGAACATTGATTTTGTAATGAACAGTGCTATGGTAATTAGACACCAAAAAAACCCCAAAAAAGTTTCAGAACATAAAACTATAGAAAATTTTCATGACAACACTACCCACAGTGTCCCTGTGAATATCTCCAGTTCATCATCCATAGCAATTTTAGATATTGTGGGGAAAGATACATGATCCAGGAGACTCCTGGAGTCATATGGCAGGACAAGGGGGAATGGATTGGAGCTAAAGGAGGGAAGGGTTAGATGAGATATTAGGGGGAAGGTTTTTACAGAGAGAGTGGTGAGGTGCTGGAACAGGCTGCCCAGGGAGGTGGTAGATGCCCCGTCCTTGGAGGTGTTCAAGGCCAGGTTGGATGGGGCCCTGGGCAACCTTGTGTAGATCCAGGCCTGGAGGTTGGTGGCCCTGACTGTGGCAGGGGATTGGAACTCTATGATCCTTGCAGTCCCTTCCAACCCAGATTCTATGATTCTATGTACCAGGACCAGTGAAAAAAGACGCTGTAATTATCAAAATCTGAAGTCGGCCTCCAGCAGTACAATCATTCATCTTTCAACCAGACTGTAACCAGTACCAAGTGGAAATGGAGGGTATAGAAACCACACAGCAGATAAAATGGCACCTCTTTACTGACTGACAAGTCCAGGCTTTATAAAGCAAGAAGACTTAATTGTGAGCACCCTTAAATAACTTTATTTGTCTAGATGAATGACATTAGAAATCAGGCCCATGATATAGGTACACATGTAAACCTAGTTGAAGCTCCTGTCTAGCTGCGCAGGTTAACACTGATTTTACTGTCTATGGGAAACAACAGGTACACCAAATCAACTCCATACAAGCCATCTTCTCTGTATTTTTTCTCATCAAACGTGTAAATTTCATGCAAGCTTTCCTCTCAAGTGTCAAAGTGCCTTTGCAAAAGCAAACTATTGACTTTTGGGTTTGAAATCAATTTTTTGTTCGATGGTAGGCTGTCAAGCTATGGCTCTACATAGTCAACAAGAGCTCTGGGTGGTTGTTTTTTCATAAGTATGCACCTGATTGAACTGAACACCTGAAAAATAATGCTTTTAAAAAGTTCCCTGTCACTGTCAAAGGATAGTTGAGTCATCATCCCTGGAGGTATTTAAATAACATGTAGATGTGGTGCTTAGGGACATGGTTTAGTGGTGGACTTGGCAGTGCTGGGTTAATGCTTGGATTTCATGATCTCCAAGGTTTACTCTAACCTAAACAGTTCTATGATTCTATGATGCTATACAGATTTTTAACCCATGGTGTTCTTTATTTAACTTAATAAAAGGGAATCACAGGCTAATACAATCAAGGCAGATGATTACTATTTAGACTGTGACAGTTTATGAAGAGTCATTGTCTTAAAGACAGAGGAAAGAGGAAAAAAAACCCATAGTGTAAATGAGTTATTTAAATTTAAATAAAATAATTAAGTCTTTAAGTAAGTTACTGGAAACATAGGAAAGTAGCCTCTACAGTGCCCAACTAAGCAAATTTTCTTGCAGCCCTGGAGACTCTGTATTTTCTGCTGGGCTTCCTGAAACACCTTTAACTACCCTGAGAGTATATACTGGAGGCAATGGTAGCCTTGAAAAGCTCAAGCCGTGGAACTGCTGACTCTTCTGGGCTAGGTATATAAACTAACAAATAAACATATGTTTATATATATAATAATGCATCATGCAAATGAACTATAGCTCCTCACCTCTCAGAAATATCCATAAAAACACAGAACCTGACTGTGAGCCTTACCACTCTGATAAGAATCCACAGTCACCCACATCGTGCCTTCAGCACCTTGGGTTTGGGTTCTCATGTCTGGAAAGCTGCAATTACAAATCTCTTTAATTTTCAGGAGGATGCTCAGATCATTTTGCTGTGCTGTTTTGACTGCACCGATGGTTTCAATGAGCTTCCTTCCAGCTAAGTGACTGAGGGTAACCCATGTCCACTGCATCTTAATGGGGGGCAGTATCCTAAGATGAGGCAAGAAAATCTATTGACTTGAGCAAAGGATGGCATATCTGTGCTCTGAATTTTGAGTTGCTACAAATCACAGTCATCAAATGTTGCTAAACACGTGTGCCTAAAACCGTAGCCTACCTCCTGAAGAGCTAAGCGCCTGCAGCTCTCTTTTTTATAAGTGAGAGATGCAGGGAGCCAGTACTTCTGAAAATGTGTGCCTTTAAGTGTCAAAAGGTGTATTCAGCTCCCCATGTTTTATATATGTAGTGTATGCTATATAAACTCTAAAACTCATCTGCAGTCAGCTAGGATATCCCAGTGGCTGGGGATTAGGCAATGCCTATGCCACTTTAATGATCACCTCTCACAAGTCTCCTTTCAGCGGTGTCCAGCTTACACAGGCTCAGCACAACCAGCTGGATGCCATCCCTCATGCATAAAAGGCCTGGAGAAATGGAAACGACACCCTCCCCCCCACTGCACACTTAATACAACTTTTATTCCACCTAAGGTTACCTTACGTGAAATAAATGTGGCCCATTTCTCTGGTGTCTGCAGTTTATTGACTTGAGGCACCGAGGAACCCTTTTGTACAGAGAGAGTTGAACTGGTTTCCCTTGTGTACACTGTCCCCTGTGTCTGTCCTGTGGTTCTTTCATACAGTAACATATGGACACAAATATATACACAAACAGAAAACCACACAGTTCAGCCTTGTCCAAACCAGACATGATTTGCTGGTATAGTTACACTGGCAAATTTCTGGATTGTTTGTGTAAAGCAGCTCCCTAAAATAAAGTGCATCCACAAAAGGTGCCTTTGGCTGCTGTAATAGCAAATAAACTCAGAATTTTGCGAGCACAGCTCTGTCAAATATTGTTGGCTTTCTTTTTCAGATACCTATATTGGAAAAGCTTTGAAATATAGACTAGATCTTTGCCTGTTTCTCCCTAAAAATAAAATGAACAGTCTCTATTTTGCTTACGCCCTTCAAAAATCTTCTCTAAACTGCAGCGCTGTTGTGACTTAGCTGTACACAAACAAACAGGACTGACAGATCCCCAGCTCCATCAGCAAAGCTGACTATTTATAGTAACTGAGGAAATAGCCTGTTTTATATAATTTTTACAATGTTGTGAGCAGTCCCGATGATGAGACCGTCCTTTCACAAGTACAATGTGATACAACTTCCATGCAGTTTGACTGCACGATGGGACCAGCTAAATGCTCTTAGTGCTCAGGGTGAAAGATTAATATGCTGCAAAAATATTTTTTAAAATTACTGTATTCAATGTTAATTTGCAAGCTTTGGGTCTGGATTCTGACCCCTGAGGGGCATGTCATTCCCAGAGCCACCGGGGAGCTGCACAACACAGAGATCTGAGGTTTTGTCCTTTTTCTTTTTGGTTTGTGCAGGTCCCGGGCTTGTGAATGAATCAGTCTCTGGAAATGCACAATTCCATTATTTCACAGCAAAGAGCTTATGGAATGTGACATGATGTGGTGTAGCACAATGCCAACAAGCACTAATGATTTTAATTGTTTACTCAAGAGAAAGAAATAGGGAAATTTCATGTTGGCAGCAACTGAAATAAGCTATTTCAAGTCGTTGCTGGCAAACGCAGATTTTTTTCATGACTTTGGACCAACTTCTGCCCATTCTGCCACCCAGGTGCCACCAAACAGAAGCACTGCACAGGTTTTTTCATGACTTTGGACCAACTTCTGCCCATTCTGCCACCCAGGTGCCACCAAACAAGCACTGCACAGGACACAATCAGTGTGCCAGTTTTTCCTTTGTTACCCCCTCCGTACTTACATTCTCCTCTTTTTTTTTTTTTTTTTCATGCCTTTAAAGTTTTAACAAAGCCATTTCTGTTAAATACCTCCAAAGCCCAACATTAACTGGTGACAATTCTATCTGACAGCTGTGACTGACATGACGTCTGTCACGGTGATTAATACCTACATCCCCCGCCCCATCCACTGCGTATACAAAAGCTGACTGATTTCCTTTGGTGAAAACCATGGGTGCAGTTAAGTGTAAAATCTCTCCGTGCAGGTGGAAAACCTTATTCCCTTTGGCACAGGAATGTGATTTGTGAGAGCTGGGCTCCATGACCTTTCCCTTCAGGTTCTATTTGACATTCTCAGAAGCGTGATGGCAGAAGGCTGCACTCCAAATAATTCTGAAACAGACATAAAACTTTTATATTTTTATTAACACTTGAAGAGGCCACTAAAAGAAAATCAAAACTATGAATCTGTCAAGACACCCCTCAGCAATGCTGCACTTTGTTCACAAAAGTACCGTGACAGAGGGCAATGTAATTGGTCAGGTGTGTTATGTTTGTCTGTCTATCCATAACACCTCCGTCCCTAAATATCTCAGCACTAATTAATACAGTCCCTCTGGTGACACACTTGTGAGGGGAAAAATTCCCAATAAGCCTCATTTATGGTTAGTCTCACTTATCACATTTTTTTTTGCTTCTATGTTTTACAATATAAATCTCTAGCATGCAACAAATATCATCAAAACTATAAATACACATACACCAAAATATAAATAGATCATAAAGGCATTTCTACATGTTCTGATGTTATTTTTTTGCCCTATTACTCTGAATTTCAGTTTGTACATCTCTCTGCCTTGTTATAGATAGACAGATGTGTACAAACACATACACAGAAAAAGAAGAACCGTGTAATAGTTAAAAGATTTTTGACTTTTCTAAATTCCTGCACTTTAAATTTTGTTTCCCTACCAGGAGGTATTGCCTTTACTAGCATCATACATTTAAACAATGCTTGGTGCCCATCAACTTGAATCTTGGAAAATTGGCTAAATTAAAATGAATAAATAAAGTAGCAGATGAGGGAAAGGCTGATTTTAGTGAAGCTTCTGCACCGTTTCCCACAGCATTCTCCTGGACAAACTGGCTGCTCATGGCTTGGATGGGCATACTTGTGCTGAGTAAAAAGCTGGCTGGATGGCCAGGCCCAAGGAGTTGTGGTGAATGGAGTTAAATCCATTTGGCATCCTGTCACAAGTGGTGTTCCCCAGGGCTTGGTACTGGAGCCAGTTCTCTTAAATATCCTTATCAGTCATTTGGATGAGGGGATCGAGGGCACCCTCAGTAGGTTTGCAGATGAAAACAAGTTGGATGTGAGTGTTGATCTGCTGGAGGGTAGGAAGACTCTACAGTAGGATCTGGACAGGCTGTATCAGTGGGCTGAGGCCAACTGTATGAAGTTCAACAAGGCTCTGTGACAGGTCCTGCACTAGGGTCACAACAACCCCAGGCAATGCTACAGGCTTGGGGAAGAGTGGCTGTAAAACTGCAAAGAGGAAAAGGACCTGGGGGTGTTGGGTGACAGATGGCTGAACATGAGCCAGCAGTGTGCCCAGGTGGCCAAGAAGGCCAACAGTATCCTGGCTTGTATCAGGAACAGTGTGGCCAGCAGGACCAGGGCAGGGATTGTCCCCCTGTACTGGGCACTGGTGAAGCCACTCCATTGAGTGCTGTGTTCAGTTTTGGGCCCCTCACTACATGGACATTGAGATGCTGGAGTGTGTCCAGAGAAGGGCAATGAAGATGGTACAGCAACTTGAGCACAAGTCTGATGGGGAGAGACTGAGGGAACTGGGGTTATTTAGCCTGGAGAAAAGAAGGCTAAGGGAAGACCTTATCGCTCTCTACAACTGCCTCAAAGGAGATTGTAGCCAGGTGAGGGTCAGTCTCTTCTTCCAAGTAACAAGTGATAGTACAAGAGGAAGCCATCACAAGTTGCACCAGAGGAGGTTTAGACTGGGTATCAGGAAAAATTTCTTACACCTAAAGGGTTGTCAGGCCCTCGACCAGGCTGCCCAGGGCAGCGGTTGAATCCCTGGAGGTAGTTAAAAGATGTGTAGATGTAGTACTTAGGGACATGGTTTAGCAGTGGCCTTTGCAGCGCTGAGTTAATGGTTGGACTTGATGATCTTAAGGGTCTTTTCCAACCTAAAAGATTCTATGATTCTATGCTTCCATGAAAAAGGTTTCTGGTAGAGCAAAAAAGATTGCCTTAGCTTTTCTGAAAAAAATTGCAAAAAAGTTGAAGCAGAATTATTCTTTATTAACCTAGTGCCTATTGTGCTTTTCTTCAGTGCAGGAGCAACAGAAAAAATCCTGTACCAGGCTAGGGATTAGTTATTGTTGAGTACAGTAGACAGATAGAAGAAAGTTTGAAGGAGGCACATCTATTTCTGCAAGTCATACTCCATGGGCACAGGTTTGCAAACTGCCCACATGTGAAACTGCCACTAGATTATGGATAACTGCATATGCCAGTAGGGAGAACTTATGTTCCACCTCCCATTTATGTCCACGGCACTGTGCTGCTCAGTGACATCAGTGACCTTGAAGAATTCATCATGAAATTTTTAAAATCGAGCTCTGAATTAACAATATTAGTGCAGACCCCTGAAGCCAGGTGCTTAGCTCATTTAATAATGTACTGCTTAGCTCATTTAATAATGTACTTTGGAGATGCATAGTCCTAGCACTAACCAAAGTCCAATATTAGCTGAGGATTCCCGTGGCATGTGGCTGCTGGAGAGAGTGACAGCACACTCAGATAACACTTTGGCATGAAGTGTGCGACTTTAAAGCTCAGTCAGATTATCATGAAAGATGAATTTTCTAAGGTTCTTTTCATTACTTTCTGTAAGTGCTCTTGACATTCTCCGAAGCAGTTTAGGAGAGCTTCCTAGGAAAAATGTCAAAATAAAGTAATAATTTCTTATAATATTGTTCAACAAAATGTGAGCATGGCATGATTTAGAAATGAAGATCAGCAGCTTATGAAGAAAGTGCACACATGCACACACCTATATATTATCGAGGGCTTCGGTGTGATCAAAACAATAAACAATAATTTTATATGTGCATTGTCAAAGAACCAGAGTTAAAACAACTGGTTGCTGCAGGAAGGGGATTTTATATGACCTTCAAGTATCCTGAAAATATACATTTCAACTCTATATGAAACTTCTGTTTCAAACACTGGTAGTTATTCACGGAGAAAAACAATTTATACTAGCTTCATACTGAAAGCATTTGCTACAAAATTTATACTCCTTTCTAACTCTTTTTAAACAGAACAAATCAAGTTCAGCATGGAGTCATATTAAAACACTGCCTTACTTTTTTTAAGGACAATCTTATTAAAACTAGTTTACTATCAGCCACAGGCAGCAATTGGCACGACTCTGTGAGGGTGACAGAATTTTTTAGTTTTAATTAAAGAGGTGATCATAAAGATATGTTTTATTATCTCTAACTCCAGAACTATGTGTGATAAAGGGTTGTGGGTTTGTTTTTTTTTTGTTCCCTTCATAGTCCCAGAGCCTCCCGTAGCCCCCAGATGAATGATATATGGTCTGGAACAGACCCACCGTAAACCACAGGCTGTAAATTAAACAGTGGGATGAATAACTGGCTGGAGGGTTTTAGGAATGTTAACATAACACGTTATTCAGTCTACTGTGAGGGAACGTCTTTCCAAAAATACATTTCTGAAGTAGAAGTACAATTGCTTAATAGCATGATTTAAATGAACAATGCCTGGACATTTTTAGCTGTAAGGCTTAAATTTCAGAGAATATGTTTACACCTAGAACCTTGGGTGACTTACTTTTATCTTCAGGTTCCTAAAGCACTTCACACATTTACCAAATTGATATCCAAATTATAGGGAAGAATCATTTACCTCATCCCTGGAAGGCCACCACACCTGCCAAAGAACAAGACAGCAGCTGTGTGAAGGATGAAGCCCTGACTGCACCAAAGACTACTGTAAAACTCTGGAAGACTTCAGTAAGGTTGGAATTTTACAACTCACGTTCTGCAAAAAAATACCTTCATACTTAAGGGTAACTTTCATAGTTGAAACCAGGTAGGACTTTTCTTTATCACTCAGTTCCAGTGATCGAGCCATGACAGGGACAGATTGGTGTTTGCAGTTATGGATCTAGCAGCCTACGTTGCACACAAACTCCCACAGAGAAGCACTGCCGTTGATATGCAGCAAAACTCCTGTATTGTCAATACTTGCTTTGATCTGCAAGGTACCTCTTGATGTCAGCAGCAGTTTTGTGCACTGTGTGGGCAGTATATGGCTCCTAAGGAAGGTTTCAGAAGCTGGAGATGCACTGAGATTAATCAGTATTTGATGCCTCACTGGAGGAAAAGAAATAAGCAGGGTTTGTGGATAGAGTTAGTGAGAAATAGTCAACTGTAGCCAGAAAAAAGCACATCGCACTGAAAAATTATATAAATGAAGACAGAGAAGAGGAACAAGAGTGAAGCAAGGAAAGGTTAGCCTTGAAGAAGGGATCACTGACAGAAGGACCAGACTGTCTCATCTCTTCCATGGTTCTTCTGAACTATCAGTTTTCTGATATTTAGCCTGGAGAAGAGGAGGCTGAGAGGAGACCTTCTCACCACCTACAACTACCTGAAAGGAGGTTGTGGAGAGGTGGGCGATGGTCTCTTCAGCCAGGGGACAGGAGATGGGACAAGGGGAAATGGAAGAAAGCTGCACCCGGGCAGGGTCAGATTAGATGTTCGGAAAAACTTTTTTACTGAAAGAGTTGTTGGGGCCTGGAACAGGCTGCCCAGGGAGGGGGTTGAGTCACCCACCCTGGATGTGTTTAACAGACGAGTAGATGAGGTACTTAGGGATATGTTTTAGCATAAGATAGGAACGGTTGGACTTGATGATCTTAAAGGTCTTTTCCAACCTTGTGATTCTGTGATTCTTCTGGACCATCCCTGATTTTCCTCCATCAGCCAAATCTGACACACACACACCACCCCCAGCCCTGCCCTGCCAGGACAGTTGTCCTTAAAGCCGTACCTTATAAGCCGTATAAACCAGGAGGATTGGAACTAGATGCTCAAATTTCTCTGCACCTCTCTCCTATGGAAGATTCATAGTCAGAGCACCAGATTTCTCCTTGAAATGAACCCACCGACCCAACTCTGATGGGATCTTCTGGGCCAAAAGATGGGCTGACCTCATAGAATAACTCTGGGCAGCAGGGAATTTACACTCTCCATTTCTTTAAATTCATTGTAGTAAAGCTGCCAGTTACAACTCCCAAAAGCTTCTGTGTAATTGCACAGTGTCTAGTGAAGGAGTAAAGTGATATTTTCCCTATTTGGGACACGATGCTTTTAAAATAATCTCTCTGGTACAGTGAGAGCCAAAAACATAAATAACATTTTTTATTGCATAGCAACTTTCACCCTAGATTCTCCAAGTAATTTACAGCATTAATTTGTTAAGAGCATCTGATAACAGGACTCCATATTAAGATGATTATGACTATAATTAAAGGTAATGAAATGATGAAAGGACCTGTGCTTGATTTGTACATTAAAATAGTGAACTCTGAAGTAACAAAAGCAAAGTGGAACACAAAGATTTGTGACTAAGTACACAGGGACTTCATTTCCATAGGCCAATCCTGCCTCTAGCTAGGAATATGCATGTGAGATGTGAAAGACCTGACAAAAAGCTTTGCTGTGGTACAGAGGTTAACACCAGAAGAGGAGCAAAAAACTTAAGACCAGTAAGACATGTGGGGTTCTGTGGTGGCAATTAAAATTTGATGACTGAGCTTAAATGTTTTAGGCTTTCAAAAGAAAACAGTTTGGCTGACAGTAACAGGCATTCTTGAAGATCAGTTGTCCATTTTGGAAATAGGACTCCAGCAAGATGTAAAAGGGGAGGAAAAGGAAGGAGCACTCAAAAAATGCTAAGAATCCAGAACAAAGTATTCAGAACTAATATGAGTATGTAAACTCATCAGACAAAGTATGTGCAAAATTGTGTTAGGATATTACTGGTCTACATCAATGTCCAGAAAAGATGCATCTGAGCAGCATTCTAAAAAGAGTTGTGGGTTTGGTAGTTTTGGGGTTTTTTTTTACATTTCAGATGGTGATGTATGCTACACTAATTCCTGCTAGAACAAGTTTATGAAGAAAATAATCTGACTGTTGGAGAAATGGAAACCCGTAGAGTACTCATGCTCTCATCTTTTGGTTACTACTATTTCTAATTAAAGTTGTTGAGAAAAGGCTACTCTGTTGGCAAATCAGAGAGAATGTAAAGGAGCAACTGATACCATACATAGCATATAAATCTTGGTACTGAGCCTCTCAGGGATTGGAAGCACGTTCAGGTCTAGATAGAATATCCCCAAGGATTTACACCTATAAATATATGTAGTAAACTTAGTAAAAACATGAAGTGTGAAGTAAGTACTTCATCAAAGGCTTATTTTGGTTTTCAACAAATAAGAAAATTAAAACTCCTGCTGCCCACATGAGTCTCAATGTCTGGATCTTTCTTGATAGATAAAATTAGTCATGGCATATTAGTGCCTGTCAGTATGTTTAACCAGAAAAAAAGACGTATCATTCCTAGAGGAGATCTAAACAACTTCATTATAAAAGCTGTGAGGAAGTCACAATACATTAGGAAGAACAAATGTAGTCTGCAGTGGTTTTTCAGTTCTTTCTACACCATTGACTTACTAGAGGAAAGTACTACTAATTACACCTACTTGTATTGATTTTTTTTTTCTTCAGGATGGATTACCTTGTCCTCCCCTGAATTTAATGATTTAAATTAGAATGAAACCACAGTCTGATGGAGGTTGGAAGTTACCCTTGAAAGAAAGACATCAAACATTACATTAAAAAAAAAAAAATCCTCTTTCCTTATTAACTGCCCTTCCAAAACAGGCTGACTAAGTCTCAAGTTATGTGATTTAGCAAATACTACAGTGACATAATATACCCCACATTACAGGAAATACCATATATATTTCTTGTGGCTAAATAAGGTTCAGTGATCCAGATGTGGATCAGATATGATCCTGTTTACACCAACGTAAATCCAAAATAAATTCCACTGAAGCCAAGGTATTAGTTAGACCAGGAGCTAGTTCACTAAATTGTAAATGATTACATTCTTAGGAATACTCTTCTTATCTGTCTCCTTCTTTTCCCCTTACAGATGCCCCAGTTTGCTGCCAGGACCATGAGGATCATCTAAATGAAACTCATATGCTATGGGTCATAGAATATCTCCCAATCATTTCTATATCAAAACCAGTCATTTGCAGTTGTGGGTAGAAAAGATCAAACATCTCTGCTGATTTTTTGTTTGTTTTTCATTTGTACTATCCCTGTGAGAACTCGGTAATTAAGAGACAATTGCCATGGTAACATATTACGGCCAAACCTCATCATAATTAAATCAGTGGCAAAATGTCTATCAGGTTGTTCTTAACAGTCAGCCTTTCCCTCTACTCCTACAAGATTGTATCTTACCCGGCAGTCTGGGACATTTGTCTGACCTGGTTGTTGTGAGGTCAGGCTGAGAGATGGATTTTAAAGAAAATTTCCTGGCTATTAGTCAGATGATGTGCTTCATGATTTCCAGTCTACTAAGGCAATTACAACTCTCTTTTTTGTTTTTCAGCCCCTCCTCTTCATACCCTCTCTGTAGGTATTCACAGATAGTTCTGTGCTACCCTTGTTATTCTGCAATCAGTGGCAAAATACTTCATAGAATCATTGTCAGAGACTGGTTTAGGTTGGAAGGGACCTCAAAGTCCACCTAGTTCCAACCCCCAGCCATGGGCAGGGACACCCTCCACCAGCCCAGGGTGCCCAAAGCCCCAACCAGCCTGGACTTGAAGACTGCCAGAGATCCAGAGGCAGCCCCAGCTTCTCTGGAAAACCTGTGCCAGGGCCTTCCCACCCTCATAGTAAAGAATTTCTTCATATTTAATCTACATCTACCTTCTTTTCATCTAAAACCATTTCCCCTCATCCTATCACTCCATGTCCTTCTCACCTGTCCTTCTCCAACTTTCCTGTAGCTCCTTTAGGAACTAAAAGGTGCTCTAATGTGTCCCCAGACCCTTCCCTTCTTGAGGCTGAACCGCCCCCCCACAACATCTGAATTCCTAGCTCTATATTCTTTGCACTGACAGGTACGGTGCATCCCTTTCTGTTAAAATTTCAACACTTGACAACTTCTCATTCAGCTCTAATGCAGGTGTACACACAATCAAAGATCCTGTGAAAAACAAGGACACTACAACAAATAGTCCAGTATGGATTTACAGCACCTGATTCAGTGCTCTCACATTGCAACCTGACACAAACCAGTCAGCGGTGTTGGCAGCATATTGAAGGAATTTGGGGTTGGGTGGGTGGAGGAAGACACTACAAAAGCTTTTTGGATATTGCATAGTACATATAAGAAATGACAAGAAAGAGATCTGACAGTCAATACACAGCACAAGAATCAATACATGTCAAGGGAACAAATAATTGCAACTCTGAGATGCCAAAGTGAACTGAATCCTATGTGCAGTTAGAGGAGTGTGTGTATAAACATGAGAGTGGTGTGGAGCTAATGTCATTGCCTGGACAAACACTCATTCAAGCACCTTTGTTTTCAGTGTTATCAGAATTGTAGAATGTGGTTTTAGACATGTTCTAATTTGTCTTTAACCTACTCTGTCAAATTGCCAGTAAATTAAATTAATTTCCCCAAGTTGAGCCTGTTTTCCTGTGTTGGCATTTGGTGAGTCCTTATTTTGATCCATGAGCGTTGTATTTTGTAATTTCTCCCCCTGTCTTTTTGAGGAGGGGGAGTGAGGGAGCATCTTGGTGAGCACCTGACAGCCAGTCAAGGTCAAACTACGGTATCATCACACCTCTATCTTTCTGGTTTAGCAACAAGGTTGTTATGTGGGGCCACGTCAAAGGACATATAGAAGTAAAGATAGATGACATTAGTTGCTCTTCCCTTATCCACCAATGTAGTCACTCCACTGTAGAAGGCCACCAGATTAGTCGGGCATGATTCGCCCTTTGTGAGGCCATGTTGACTGTCTCTAATCCCTCCTTGGAATCCATATGCCTTGACACAGCTTTCAGGAGGATCTTTTCCATGCCCTTATCAGCCACATAACTCCCCGACTGGTCAAAAATTCCAGGGTCCTCCTTTTAACCCTTTTTAAAATCTAGTGTGATGTTTCCCTCTTTCTAGTCACCAGAGACTTTGACCACAATCATAGAATGTGTTAGCCCAGAAGGGACCTTTGAAGGTCATCTAGTCCAACCCCCTGCAGTGATCAGGGACATCTTCACTAGATCAGGTAGCTCAGAGCCCCATCAAGCCTGACCTTAAGTATCTCCAGGGATGGGGCCTCCACTACCCCTCTGGGCAACCTGTTCCAGTGACCTACCATCCCCACATTGAAGAACTTTTTCCTAATATCCAAGCTAAAATCTCCCTTTTTCAAGTTTAAAACTGTTATCTGTTTCCTATTGCTCCATGCTTTTGGGAACAGCTCTTCCGCAGCTCTCCTACAGGCACCTTTCAGGTATTAGAAGGCTGCTATGAGGTCCCCCCCTCCAGAACCTTCTCTTTTCCAAGCTGAACAAGCCCAACTCTCTCCGCCTGTCTTCATAAGAGAAATGCTCCAGCACTTTGATCATTTTTGTGGCCTCCTCTGGACACGCTCCAACAGGTCCATGTCCTTCTTGTGCTGAGGGCTCCAAAGCTGGACACAGTATTCCAGGTGAGGTCTTACTAGAGCGGAGCAAAGGGGCAGAATCCCCTCTCTCAATCTACTGGCCTCTCTCAATCTCCTTGGGATGCAGCCCAGGATTTTCAAATAGGATGGAAAGAGGCTCAGCAACTACACCTGCCAGTTCCCTGTTACGTGTAAGTAATTATCACATGAATTAAAATGCTCAATATTGTCCTACTGGATGAAGGAAATCATGAGAAAGACTAGGCACTGGAGATAGGGACAGCCTTGACCTTACAACACAAATGCTATTTGCCTTGACTGACCTCATCCATAATTTTTGCTTTCTTTTTCACATATTTCTATTTTCTGCAGCCCCCACTAGCTTAGGCATTATATAATCAGTGCTTTGAAAGCTTGGAGAATTACAAGGCCCTGAAATCTCTTTCCCTGTAGATTATTTTCTTCATCTGCATGATCTTAGTGACATGTGTAAAACTCATGCCCTAGATTTTAATGATGGTGACCTTTGGGAGTTACAGTTGAGCCAATGCCATTTTAAACACGAGTTTGCTACTGTATTATATCTTTGCAGCTGTAGCCAAGTGAGAGGATGACAAGTGTAATTACAAGGGTTATTTTTTGGTGAAGACTTAGTCTGTGAAAATGCAAGAACTGTGTCATTAGCACAAGTGGAAGTATTTAATTTTTCACCAGTTTGTCAGATGCATTTGGTGTGGAAAACAAAAGTATATAATATATATTTAGTATACAAATGGAAGTTAAGAAAATGAAAATGTGCATTACATACTGTGCCATATGTTTGTGTTCTCTTGGAATTGGAAATGCTTTCATAGATTTGCTTTAAATGGCTATTTTGGAATATTTGCCACAGTGTTCAGGTAGAAAGTAACACTGTGTTTATAATTTCACATCAAGCATACCCAATTTACAAGTTTAACTTTACAAACCAGCTGACATAACCTGAACAGAGAGTGCTAGATTGGCTTATCTGAACCTCAGACGTTATCACAAATAAAACATCCGAAGCCAAATATATGTAAAAACAATTAATGGATTTTACTGGGTCTACCTAAGTGTATGTGATTGGAATTTGATTAATTATTCTACTGATGCAGCCCAAGAGTCTGCAGAAGCCTCGAGATGCCATCACTTCCCTCTTGATCTTCTTCACCTTTTCTTTTGCCAGCTGGTGGTAGCCCTGAGGCACCTACATTATAGCAATGAAGCTGCTCTCAGAATCTCAAAACCCTACTCCTGTCTCTGTGGGAGGTACCTGATTGCACAGGAATAACTGAGAAGAAAATTTAGATTTCCATCTAAGCTAAGATAAAGTGTTTGAGAACGTATCAAGCTTCAAAAAGGTTCAATAATGAGGCCTGCTATGTACATCAGCAATTTTAGAACGTAGAAAATGATCTCTAAGGTGCTAAATATTTTAATCAATTTTTGATCCAGCACTCCAAGCCTCTAACGACAACGACAGAACTATTTTTAGCATCCACTGAAAGGTAGTTTAAAAGGTAAGCTCTTGAGCAACAGTGTTCCTTAAAAAAAACCCCTAGTACAGCATCCATGCACAGGGGAAACTACAGCTGAAAAGGAATCTGACAAGTGCTGCTGCAAGGTATTTCTCAGAGATGTTAAGTGTCTCTGCTCCTGCAGAGTTTGGATTTTGTTTCAACATACTTTCGCTATTCAGTGTCAACGTGCAGACTAATTGTACATTACCGTAGCAATTTTCACCGGGGAGCTATTTCACACACTGCACCATATATTAGAGTAACTCGAATGGTTATTACCAGGTCTGACCAGAGCAGAACTTGATGGTTTAATGAATTCTGTATGAGAGAGGATCTGATCTGCAGTACACATAATGTCAGTTTAGAATAAATCCGTTAACTTCAGCAGACTTGAGCTGGTATAATTCTGATGGTAGATCTACACTGTGCATTCATAAAACTTCTTGCTGCTGGGGGGAGCCAGAGCTGCTCATCTCACGTCACAGAGCCTGCCCCGCTAGCAGTCCTACTGCCAACACTGTCCTGTTTCTGCCAGGTAGTGGGAGGATAAACATATGCGTGGTGTGAAGCTGTGCCAGGGGAAGTTTAGGTTAGATGTTAGGAAGAGGTTCTGTACTGAGAGGGGGGTGAGGCACTGACAGGCTCTCCAGGGAAGTGGTCACAGCACCGAGCTGGGCTGAGGGCAAGAAGCATCTGGACGATGCTCCCAGTCCCACGCTCTGATTTGGCTGGCCCTGTGTGGAGCCAGGAGTTGGACTGGATGGTCCTTATTGGTTCCTTCCAGCTCAGGAAATTCTGGAATTCTATAATATTCATGTGAAATGTTCAGATACCACTTCTTTGACAGGGACCACAGAACTACCCACATATCCGATAAGAGGCTCAGCCATACTGGTGACACCGAGCTACGCTTTACTCAGTATTTCAAGTGTAGAGTGGTTACAGCTAATCACTGCTCCTCAGACCCCAAAGACTGTGAGATGCTCTTTAGTGAGCTCATTTCTCACTTCTTGCAAAGCACAGAGAAGGTACTCAGGCTGGACTTCCTCAAGGGCTACTACAAGTCACAAAGGAAGGACAGGAACTGGTGCAGGAGCAGGTGGCACTGCAGCTGGCATTAATGGCAGACTGGAAGGCTTACAGGGAACAAGGTAAAGGACAAGGGTCTGAGACACTTCAGGGCTTGAAAACTAAGTAATAGAAAGCCAGCGGAAGGAGCTAATGAAGAGTCAGAGATAAAATATCAGCAACAGAGGCCTGAGCAGGCAGAAGGGATTTCTCTGTGGGTTGAGGAGCCCAAATAAAAGAAGGCTAGAAGAAAACAGAAAAGAGAAAAGAAAGGGATGTGAGTAAATCAAAACAACATAGACTGGAAAGCACAGATGTTGCATTTGGTCACAGGCACTGAAGAGGTCATGAAAGCTGTGCAAGTGTAACCGCAGGCAACCATCAGCCCTGCCATCTGCATTTCCAGATTCCCACAGAAAATAGAAGATAAATAACTTACTTTGAAGGGAACACTTCAAATAATAGTACAGATATCACTGTAAATCATGGTCTTATTCCTTGGCTGTATTTCATCAACTTTACCATATGCACCATCTTTCTATCATATGCCAGACATAATGTTTCTCTGTCCTATTACCTGCTAACAGCTACTCCTAAATTCAGTATTTGATAGTCCTCTAATTCTGCTGCCTTTTAACCCATGTACAAATGTCCAGGTCTAAAGGCTAGTGGTAATATTTCTGTAATTGTATAGTGCATCTTGAGCAGGCTTTCACGACTCTGTAAACATCAAACTAAATCTCCATTCTTATTTCACATTTTTGATGTAGGTAACTCTCTTAATGCCTCAAGAATAACTAGAAGAAGGGTGCCATCAAAACATCTTTTGTGAGCATCTGTCCCAATTTACTGTCAAGTGAAGGAAATATTTATTATATTTATCATAAAGTTTAGTAGCACAAGATCGCAAACTCACGTACAACCCATGTTTAATTACATGGCTATGGCTCCCACAGGCTGGGTCTCCTATGCTGAAACACAGGACAAGTCAGGTACTGCTGAGAATTCTGAGAAACAGGGTTGTTGATCAGTTCTGCACATCAGGCTCTTTGTCAAAAAAAAAATCTTGATGTAACAGGACTTGGCTTCAAGTACAAACCAGAAAAAAAGATATATAGCATGCATTTTTAATAGCTCTTCTTGACCTAAAATGCCATTATCATACTCCTCAATTACTGATTACTCAGTTTTACTTTAGTTAACCAGAAATGGGGTTTTTTTTGGGGTGGGGAGGAATTTGAGTAGCATAGAAAATATGGATAAGTAATCCTAAAATGTTTTCTAGCTGGTCTTAAACATAACCTTCCTTTTTCCATACTGCTTTCAGAACGGTAAGCTTGGCATCAACTCTGCTTGAATTTTAGAAAACTTTGGTCCTTGAGCAATCCACCTTCTTACCATGTAAATCCATTATTGTATTTGGACTAATCCTTTTGTCAAAAGGATTCCTGGGAATACCAAGAGGCAGCTACTTTTACTATGTTCTTATTCTAGGCAGGGTCTAATGTGGATGTGTGGCTATTAAGAAAGTAAAATTCACTCAGAGAGGGCTCCAAATAGAGAATAATCTCCTACATAATCATTTCTGCAAGTCTGCAGGAGCAGGTCTAAGGTTCAGTAGGTGTCCTAGAGCTTACAACCATGCCTCTTTGTTTCCCTGGCTTGAATAAACATTTGATAAAGGGAAGATGAAGAGAAATGTTAATCCTGAATTTGTATCTCAAGACATGCGGGGTAAAAGAGAGAGAGGGAGAGAGATCTAGCTAGATTTCCCTTACAAGTTTGTAAGAAAAATAAATCCAAAGACACTCTAATCAGGGGAATTATCTCTTCTTATCTAAACAGCTACTTTAATGCAAAGTCAAGAAATAACTGGTCTTCCAGGAAGACTTAGGTTTGCATAAAAAGAGAGATATACGGGCCTGTGTAGCTGAAGAGATATACGGGGCTACTCAGCTGAAAACCCCCCCACCACAACAGCAGTGAAGAAATGTATAGATTTTGGAGACGTTTCATGGAAGAGGCTGAACAGCTCCAGAGACTCCTCCAACAATTTGCCCGTCAGAAAAAGTCTAAACATGAAACAGGGGAGCATGGGTCCTCATCTCACCACTGACTGACTATCCTTGTAGTGCGAGGCGAGCTATTTAACCCATATAAATCTTTCCATCTGTGCAATAGGTTAATAATATTTACCTACGCACGTCTTTGGGATTAAAACGTTATTATTTTTAAAGTACTTTGAAGATGAATCATGCTATGTAATTGCTAAGTATTGTTATTACTAAAACTGTTACATATTGTTTGAGTTAAAGAAAATAGTATATCTTTATCTTTAGAAGCTTGTCAGTGCATAATGAACTGGAATTGTGATTGCTTAATATAGTTACTGCAATTTCTAGTCTGAATGTTCTGTATTTATTGTTTGCATTGCACTGACGTATATTAAATTAACAAGATTATACTCTATGATTGCTCTCCCTTTGAGACCCTTAGGAAATGAGGCTGTCCTAGGGAGCACAGTGTTTAAATAAATATTATTTTATGCATTGGCTTATAAGCATGGACTGTCGTTTTTCTGCATCTTCGAATGTGGTTTTAACGTTATCTAATTCCACATTATGGTAAAAAGAAACTTCATCACTTTGAACATTAAAAACAAGAGTACAAAGTCTATAAAAATGGGCTGCAGGAGGCAATCCTGCAATGGGGGCTGAAGGGACCGCTTGTTGTCTTTTATCTTTTCTTTCGTGAATGTCTATTCTCTGCTGTACCATTCCTATCTCATATGCAAATAAAACACACTAGGGAAAACAATGTTTTCACTCACTTGTGCATTCAGAAAAGCATTTTATATTCTTTCTGTATCACCAAAAGCAGCACATGTTACAAACTCATCACCCAAGCCAGCTTTGACCAATACAATGTCCAATTCTGCAGGTCCACTGGTGTACCGCTCCTGTTAGTGGGGTGGACAATCTCACCAACTTTTTCTGCCATAGTTTTGACCATGCATGATTCAAGAGACATCATAGTCCAGGAGCAACACCTAATGGCCCGTGGACATGTGGCCACCCTCTTTTCTAGGCTGGAAGACTTACTTGCATGGATGCAGGTTGTTCCTTGACATTCAGCCTCAGTACCCAGGGAAAGTTTCCGTTCCAAGTACAGACACGACCAGACTGAAACCACTGGAGAGTGCTGCATGAACACACTGATGGCAGCTGTGGCTCTCTGAACACAGACAGCACTATTTAGGCACAGCCAGAAACAAGTTAAATACAGTTGGAGTCAAATGCTCAATTTCTTGGCTTCAACACTGCTGTTACTGTATCCCTGAATTTTTCAGAGAGCACAGAATCATTATTCAAAGTGTTGGTGGTTTCCACACACCTTCTGGGGTATATTCCACAGCTTTTTATTCTTGTGGAATACAATTTACTTACCCATATACTCCTAAAGGAGTACCACATATGCGCTACTCAAAGCAAAGGTTAGAGGAGCTGGTCCTCAGTATATAAATACAGAAGTCTTGCACCTCCTCTCTTCTGTGAACTTAGAACTGTGTTTTGCTCTTGTTTTAGAAGCTTTTAGTGCTGCAAATAAATCTAGACCACACTGAGAAGGCTCCCACTGCACAAGCCATTCATCTAGAATAAATTCAGCTGTCATTTAAAGCTGAACTAGATCGGACAAAGGAGCAGCAATCAAGATGTTTCCATGTGAGGCAGGTAATTACAGAATCTGTTAAATGTTAGTGATTAGATGCTGCTAAGATGAAGCCTCAAGAAATCTCAAGCAACTTTTGAAGAGGGGAAAAAAAGTTTAATTAAACAGCTGCAGACCTTTTGCAATTGATTTCATTTTTCCTGCCCCCCTTATAAAAAGCAAGCAGGTTAACAAGAGACAAAAGCCAGATAGGGGTGTTTAAGTGGATCAAGGGGAACCTTGGGAAATCCTCAAACAATTCGTCTGAATGTGGCATTAAATGGTTCATTTGGTGGTAAGTGATTAAATGGGAGAGGACTTTCTTTCTCATGGAAATTGGTCCCCTACACTGTTGGACCTATGCTAATGATCTGAAACTCTGGAGAAAAGGATGACTGTGTTAAAATGGTTTATAATACACTACTTCATGTTGGGCTATGAGGAACATTTGCATGAATACAGTCACGCAAGGCATCTGAACAGCAATAGATTTTTCTTCGGCAGGAATTATCCTCACTGATGTCAAAAGTTCACAACCCAGAAAACACTGTCTGGCCATACATCACCTTAGTGCAAAATGTGCCATTTTTAGTCACAACACTGAGGAAACAAAGACCCTTCATGGGATCCTATTTTAATGAGAAGTCTCCATTTCAAAATCTAATTAAAATTAGCCTGGCAATAGGAAAAAAAAAACCCTATGCTGCAATCATTGGGGGAATTGCAAACCTGTATTTAAACCATTTAAATCCTTCTAGAGCCCTAATTTATATTTTACAATGTAAGCTATGTCAACAGTGATATTGCTTTAAAGAGGGGAAAGCCCACTTGCTCAGCACATCAGCTAAGATTTTCAGAGCGATTGGAGGTCCTGTTTCCAAATTCATTTACTAATTCCCTTGCCACTATGAGTGACTTTAAATTAAGCTCTCACCATATTACTTCAAATTACTTGATATATTCACACAAAATCCATGAAAGAGGGCTGAAATGCCTTTAAGATCTCACTGGTGCAATACCCAAAATACTTCAAACTTTCACATGAAGAAAAGGCAGTTTCACATAGCTGTATGACCAGAACCTTGAATGGAACCAAAACCAGCAACACATTCAAACGCTTAAAAAGCCGGAAAGCATCATTAAAAGGTCATCCCTTTCTGCCTCAGCTTCCTAGACGCCAGTGGAAGAATAACAAATGGTTATGGTTTCATTTTACAGAGTAGCAAGGAGGATTTGAGAATCCGCAGGGCCTCATCTGCTGTTTCTTAAGCAAACATCTAATGTAATTTTAAATTTCACTTCATCATTGCGATAGCTTCAAGCAAGCCTCTCCTGTGGGCTAACCTTCCCTCTCAATGGCATACAGTCGGTGTTACAGAACTGACAGAAGCGGCTCCCTCTAAATTACCCACTCCCCTATGGCTGGGATTTGTGACACAAGGTACACTTGTAGGGACATAGCTCCTCATTCTTTTTCATTTGCTTTTCAGCAGCGCTTTGTAGCTTGTGCCTACAAAGTGCCAAAGCCAGTTTTTGCCAAAGAGGTGAATTACAGGTTTAATGGGGTGCAGGGCTGAGTTTACAAAGATACTTAGGTGTGTGAAAGCACAAGAGATACATGATGAGGTTAATACTTTAGAAAGAACTGGGGATGTATTTTCCAGAAAGCCTTGAGCCCAAGTGAAGCTTCATTCAAAAGTGGTCTATGCATTTCAGAGTCTTAAGCATTCCCAAAAGTTCCTGTGACTTAGGCTCATACATCACTCAGGCACTTCTGAAAAGCTTACCTTTAGTAAAATGCATAAAAGTGTCCATACCAGTGAGGTGCCTCTCTTTAAGTGTCAGGAGAGTGAGGCTGCTTGCCTGCTAGGCACTTTTTATAAATCCCCTGGGAATCTTTATGCATTTTTATGTGTGTAAATAAATCTCACCTAGTCCTCTGCTGTCCTTTAAAAGCAACAGGACAACACACAGGGCCACTGTGTGAGTATCGATAAACCCTTGCTAATCAAATCTCCTAGTGATTACTGATACCACCTCACTGCTCAGGCTGGAGCAATGCCAGCTCGAACACAGCCTGTGAGCCTTAACAGCCTGATTCGACCTACAAGTGCTAAAACACAGGACACAGACACCTAGAAGGTGATCTGCAAAGAAGAGAACTCTGCTAACAGAAACACACCTGGCCAACATGATGACTCTTGTCACTGCAACGGCATATTCCTCTTGACGTTCAGTGGATGCACAGTGAGTTAGGCCTTAAGCACTAAGCGTAGCTCTTGGTGCCCAAGGAGGTCTTTACATATACTTTCCTGGGCACGAACCTGGAGAAGTAAAGGTACCACGAGGACAGCATTTCTCTTGTACCAGCATCCCCTCCACAAAAAATAAAACAAAAAAAAAAAAACCCACCCAAAAAACCCAACCAACCAACCAAAAAAAACCATGCCCTCAGTTTTCCTGAGATTCATGTTTCTCTTAGGCCACAATCTATTTGTGAGAACCCTTGTCCATCCTTAACTCAAACTGCAACTGATGGCAGTTGTTTGAACACAGGACTACTATCACCTCTATACTAACTCTTACTAAAGAGAAAGGAATAAAGTTCTGAAGTCTAAAAATGAAATGTTAAGATTCAAGAAGCCAAGAATATCATTTACTTGCCACTGGCCAACCACATACCATCAAGGCCATGCTTGCTATTTCTTCAGCAAACGAAGATTTACAGTCTCTGCAGAGTCTAGGGAGGACAGAGGAAACAAAGGAGAGGGGAAAAACCCCACACATACTCCATCAGTTCTCCCTGAAGAGAAAAACTGCCCAGCTAAGGCCTAGCTGGCCCCTGGGTCTTTTTCTGGGTTATATGACACCTAACTATGCGGCTTCAAGCAGCAAAGGGGAGGTCTAGAAAACTCCCCTGAGATGAGTTGCAGTCTAAAATTGCAGCATGATGTTTGCTCAGAGCTGACAAGTGAAGTCTCTGTTTCTCTGGTACTCACTTAAATAGATAACGCACATGAATAATGTGCAAAGCCAGTGTTGGCTGAGCCTGGGAAGCACCACTGAGTCATCCCCTTTGCTTATGGAGACACAGTAAGGAGCGAGAAGGAGAGAATAACAATGGCAGACAAATGATTACTGAAAATAATTGTCACGGTTTTGTATGGAATAGCTGGTGCTGGCTTCCATTCTGGGGTTGGAGGGGGAAAGTTCTCTAAATTAAATCCACACGATCCACTCTTGTTCATTCACACGCTTACATAAGCTGCCCACTGGCAGAAAGCAGAGCATTTGTAAATTGAAGGGAGAAAATCATGCCAGCTCATTCCAAATACGATGCTGCTGCTGAAGAATATTTTTGGCAAAAATAAATAAATAATAAAATAGATAATGTGTTGGGGCAGGACTACAACTAAAACCCTGTAGAATTTAATCTATGGTTCCATCAGACTTTCCAGTGCTTTAACGTAGCTGGGGCATGTTGTCCTGCACAAAGAAGAATGAAAACAGAATGTAATGAGCGACCTCCTAATTACATGGTCTATCAGATGCAATGTTCTCCCCAGCAGCAAAATGTCCACTGACTTTTACAAGGTATGACTGGACAGAGACAAAATTATAGCAGTAACTCCTCTCTAACTCACTAAGGGAAATGTCTCCCTCCTCTGATTATCCAAACATTGGTCCATCCTTAATGAAGACAACAGGAATTCTGATTTTGTCATACACTTGAGCCGACCAGACCCCCCGGAACAGCAAGCACTGGACAGATTTTGATGTAGTCATATATAGATCTCAGACAACATCAAGTCTCATGGGTGAGTGTTCTGCACTGAGTTCAGCCTTAGCAGTACTTCCCAAATTCCCATAAATGTCTAGCAACAAAGTTCAAACCCTTCGTGCCTCAAGAGATATGAAATAGAAAAAAGAAAAAAAACAACAAACAAATAACAAAATAGGAGGCAAGTCTAAATGCTGAATGCTATTTTCCACATAATGTCGGTAGGCTATAGGTTAGTCTGTTAACTGTGAGAGGAAGCATTTGGGGCATAGCTCATATAAACATAAATGCCCCAAACACAGGCACTGAGATGATAAGTGGGAGCCTATTATGGAGAATTTGCGATTCACTAGCTCAGGCTCCATATGACCGCTGCAGGATATGCACTACAATCTGATCTCAGTGTTTGTCACTTGTCAAAAAATTGAGAACAAAGAGCCAATTAGCTGTGGTTTGTTTTCTTTTATTTTGCTGGAAATAAAAGCTGAGCTATGATACAAAAAGAATTCCTGGTGTGTGTACAAGGCAGGGAGAAGGGGAAAAAAAACCCCAATAAACAAACATTTTTAGAAAACCTCAGCTCATTGGACTTGCAAAACAAGGACAGCTGGGATGCATAATCAGAAACATTAGAAAGATTTTTATTTTATACAACAGAAACTTTCCTATTCTGGCATTTGCTCTTTCAATATACAGTACAACCACGAACTTCTACTGAAAATCTGGGAAGATTTTAAAGGCAGCCTAGCTGCGGTAGGTGAGAAAGGTTTTCGAGGCTGTACGAGAGGCAGCGTCAGGCATACAGTGGGCAGGTGCTTTTCAACCATAAATATAACACTGTTTGGCATTTGGTTCTAGATGACAATCTCAGGCTGTTTCGTGACAATTTAATTAACCATTCCTCCCCACCCTGCTCTGCAGCAGGTAAAGAGATGCTGGAGACACATCACTGGCATTCGTGTGCCTCAACAGTGAAACTCATCGCAGCTGCCTAACACCATGAAGCAGCACTGCGTGTATTTCTAAGTCTTAAGATAAAAAAAGGACCACCTGATTTTCTAGTCTCATCTCCTGGGCAACCTGATCCACTGTGTTTCACTCCACTGAACAGTAAACTGTAAGTTTCAAATACAAATGGGGAAAAAAAAAAAGTCAAACAAAACAAAAAAAAGAGACTTGCAAAGACAGGGAAAATCTGGAGGGGCAGCATAGAACTACTGAAATTAGAAGGAAACTAGGAGAGGGAAGTTGATACCATGTATTACAAATATGACAAGCGATCTTTAAGGAACCAAATGGTCAACATTTTGGTTTCATGTCTCAGTTAAAGAGAACATCTGATACTGTCCCGGAGTATTCGCTCAGACCCAATTGGTAACAAAAGCATAGAACAGATAGTTCAGGAGGTTCCAGCAATGATTCAAGCAAGATCACAGAAACACAGAATTGGAGGGGTTGGAAGGGACCTCAAGTGATCATCGGGTCCAACCTCCAAGCATTCCTAGGAGGTTTCGCATCCAAGGATGGATCCAGTCCAACATCTGAGAGCATCATAGAAGATAATAGACAGCTAGTTTATTAGGACAACCTGATGATGTAACTCAAAAACTATGTAACTGGTGCTGCTTATGGTGGAGGAGGCAGCATGCAATTTGCTTAAGATTCTACACACAGAAAAACAATGGACTCTAGCCATAATAAGAAATATACTTTGATATTAATATCTTTTATTTCACGTAAAGAATTGGCCGGTAGCTCCTTCTGTAACACCCTGACTTTTCCCATTCCCACTGATACCAAAGGGACTCTTTTACGACTGACAGTTGCAGTAAGTCTTTTCATTCTTTATTTAGGCTCTATATTGAATGAGGATAACCTGCTGCTTTTCCTACTGTCACAGCTCTTTGTCTTTCAGTGTGCTGTTCATGAACTAGTGAAGCTTTATTATGTTTAAATAATAAAATAATGCAAACCAAGAGAGCAATTCTGTACAAACACAGATTAAAGTTCTTTACCTAGAGCTGTGCTTAGGTCACTCCTCAGGGATGCTGAAGAGAACAGTCTGTGTGCATAGGGGAAAACACACTTCACGGTTAAGGACAACTGCCTTTCACACTGCTGCCTTTTAAGCAGCAATGGGAATCGAGCAATGCTGATTTATAAGGAAGAAAAAAAAAATCCAAATTTGCTTTCAAGCACAAACAGAGATAATTAAAGTACTTGCTCTAACAGGAAGCTGCATTAGAAAACAACTTTGCACTTTTGAGGATGCACACTGTGTTTCTTGTTATGCCAATTTATTTTAATTAATGGGAAAAACATTTGTTTGAGGTCTCAGCAATGCTGGTGCTTAGCCTGTCGTTTTGCCTCCCCTCTAAATGCCCAGAATGGCAATTCTAAAGCAAGGAGGAACCTTTCCTTCTGTCACATTGCTAAAAAGGTGCAGGATAAATTCAGTGGGCCAAATCTTTGCCCTTCCGGTCACCTGGAGTACAGCTGAGCTTCACAGCATGATGGACTTCATCACTGCATAGCAATAGGATTCAACCCCTAATGGAGTATGAAGTGGTGCTCACGGCATAGCAGGAGCAAGTTCTTGCTTACCAGGGAAGAAGACAATGTGCACCACCTCCGAATAGGCAACTTGGACCTCAGATTTAACTTTGGAGTGTCATGTATGGGGGTAGTTGGGCACACAGTTGCACTGAGATGGAAGTAAAGTTAGAATCATAGAATCCCAGAATCTCCTGAGTTGGAAGGGACCCATAAGGAGATCATCAAGTCCAACTCCTGGCTCTACACAGGCCCAGACAAGTCACAGCATGGGACTGAGTGCATCATCCAGATGCTTCTTGACTTCAGCCAAGCTCAGTGCTGTGACCGCTTCCCCGGGGAGCCTGTGCCAGTGCCTGATCACCTTCTCAGTACAGAACCTCCTCCTAATATCCAGCTTAAACCTCTCCTGGTGCAGCTTCACGCCATTCCCTCGGGTTCCATCCCGGATCACCAAAGAGAGGAGNACACTATGGTGAGGCCATAACAGCGCAGTGCAGAGCAGGACAATCCCCACCCTGGACAGGCTGGCCATGCTGTGCTTGATGCACCTCAGGATGGGGCTGTCTCTCCTGGCTGCCTGGGCACACTGCTGGCTCAAGGGTAACTCACTGTTAATCAAGACCCTCAAACCCCTCTCAGCACAGCTGGCCTCAGGCATCTGATCACTCAGTCTGTAAGCATAGCCAAGATTTCCCCTTCCCAGGGGCAGAATCCAGCACTTGTCCTTGTTAAACGTCAGACTGTTGGTGATTGCCCAGCTCTCTGATCAGTTTAGGTCTCTCTGCAAGGCTTCTCCACCCTCAACAGAGTCTATAGCTCCTCCCAATTTGGTGTCACCTGCAGATTTACTTAAGACACACTTAAAGTTGACAGCATTAGGAGGCTGGAAGGACCAAACAAGTTAGACTGCACCCAGGTGATAATCCTAGAATAAAGAGGGAATCATAGAATTATAAAATGGTCTGGGTTGGAAGAGACCCCAAGGATCACAGAGTTTCAAGCCCCCTGCCGCAGGCAAGGCCACCAACCTCCAGGCCTCGATCTAGACAAGGTTGAGGTTGCCCAGGGCCCCATCCAACCTGGGCTTGAACACCTCTAGGGATGGGGCATCTATCACCTCTCTGAGCAGCCTGTTTCAGCACCTCACCACTCTCTGTAAGAACTTCAAGAAAGAAGATTAAGGCCTCCCAAAGTATTTAAAGACAAACCCAGAGGATCACTTATTCTCATTTCTTGCTTCCCTACTCTGTCTCCCATTTCTGAAACCACCACACAGTCTTATGCTATCTACATAAGCAGCTGCTCCTCTCCAATAGTATCTTGGAAATGGGAAGGAAAAATACCATCTTCCATGTTCCTCTCTGCATGCTTCATTCAAATAATGAGACTAATTGACTTGCCCTCCACCGCTGTTGTCCCTTCTCTTGTCTATCCAACCCAAAAGAGTTGGGTAAACATTCTTCAAAAATAGGTGGGCCCCAAAATAACACGATTGACATAACTTCTCAAAAAATGTATTTGTGAAGTTTAAAAATGTAAGTAAATATGTAAATATCTCAATCGCTTTAATTATTAAACTTGTTATTAAACTTTATTTTAATAATATACTTTGGATTTTATTTATTCCTCTTCAGTTTGACTGTCTGTAGCTGAGTACCATATTAAAACCTGTTTTCCACAATAAAGAGTACCACAAACTTTATTTCACTCTTCTTTTGGCTGGACTGAATTTATTGATTAATTGGGAAATTCCAAGGGCTGGCATACCAAAATAAACACCAAACATCTCTAGAGACAGCAAAACCAAATGTAGGATTTGCCCTGATATGTGCAGGGGGAAAAAAAAATGCTACTAATATCTCCAGTAATCCTGCCTAACTGGAACTGTTTGTCTTACCAGACACACTAACAAGCTGGGGAAATAAAAGTGGTTTTGACAGTTGCATGGCAACCAGAAAAAGGCAAGTGAACATTCCCTGAGGATGAGTGTGGCACAAACAGGGCCCAGACAATAACTTTGCTCCAGCCAAGGCTGCTGGGTGGTGCCAGCCTGACCTTAGACCAGCTACAATCCTGCAGGCAGCAATTCCTGTGGCAGGACTGCCAGCTCTCTGCCAGTGCCTCCTGCATGCGACTGGGCCAGCTATTAGCATCCAAATGGTATGAAAGCTCTCGGAATGCATAAGCAAGAAGAAAAAGTCACACAGTATGTGTGAAATGGCAGCATCAAGCAAGGAGTCCAGCCAAGGCGGTTTCAGCACTCACATGGCACTGCGGTAGGGTGTCTAAGAAGCTTTTGTGTGCTGCACACTGAGAGCAAGAGGTGATCCACCTCAAAGTCATGACAGGACAGACCCCAGAATCATCAGGGGGAAGGCCAGCCTTTCCATAAGTCACTTAAAAAGGACTTGCAAATACCTGTGATTGTATATTTTGTGCAATTTAAGCTCCTGCTAAAGTCATCGCTATCAAGTCCTAAGTCATGTTTGAGCTGTGATTAACTCAGTGTTCTATTAACACATGAAAACCTATGATTTGTAACCTCCACCTCTGACAGGGCCTGTGGGTTTGGTACATTATAACCATTTTCAGTAAGGGAAATTCATCCTAGAACCAGAGTCATAGAATCATAGAAAGGCTTGGGCTGGAAGGGACCTTAAAGATCATTTAGTTCCAACCCCCCCTGTCAGGGGCAGGGACACCTCTCACCAGACCAGGCTGCTCAAGGCCCCATCCAACCCGTTTTTGACACTTCCAGGGAGGGGGCATCAACCACTTCCCTGGGCAACCTGTTCCAGTGCCCCATCATCCTTGTAGTGAAGAATTTTTTCCTAATATCCAATCTAAATCTAGCCCCTTCCAATTTAAAACCATTCCCTCTCATCCTATCACTCCATGCCCTTCTAAAAAGTCCCTCCCCAGCTTTCTTGTAGGCCATTTCAGGGACTGGAAAGCCACTATAGGGTCTCCTGAGAGCCTTCTCTTCCCCAGGCTGAACAAGCCAAACTCTCTCAGCCTTTCTTCTTAGGAGAGGTGCTCCAGACCTCCAATCATCTTTGTGGCCTTCCTCTGGACCCATTTCAACAGGTTCATGTCCTTACACATCCTTCTTACTATGTAGGAATTTGCCATATTTTAGCAGCAGAAGAAAAAAAAGCCCATACATTAAAGCTAATCAAGAGCAGGGTTTTAATTACAAACCAGTAAAGACCAAGCAATTGGAGAAGTGTAACCAAGGAGAAAAATTTGCCCCTAACCTTTCAAGCTCTTGCACAATAATCTTAGGGTTTTTTTCTCTTCGATTTTTAACCTTCTCTGTCACCACCAGCACTAAAAGCTGCTTTTTCCCCCCCCCCTTTTGCTGGAAGAACAAACAAACAGTTGCCATTTCAGTCAAAGCAATGTTATTCTTCGGCTGGCTGGCACTGGTTTCAGCTCCCAGGGCGGTCAGTTCCTTTGGCTCCCATCCAGCATGCTGAATAAACCGTTCTGGCAGTAAGTGCAACTCTGTTTGGGCTCAGAAATCAGTGCCTCAGACCTGTTTCCAACCTGAGCATTTCCAATTTACAGCGCTCCCAATGCCACGGGAAGTACATCAGGCCAATCTGAAACTCAAATATATTTGAAACAAAGCTTTCTTCACTGCTCTCAGGTCTTTTTCTACCCTCCTCTTCCTCCTCTCTTTACACTTTGGAATCGGATGCTCTTTTTTTTCTGCTAGGAGTTTGGCTTTTGCAGTAAGTAGTTCATCCAGGTGAGCCACTTCCTCCAAAATGCACAGCAGCAGCAGAAAACATCCCAGACAGAAACTTATAATCTTTTCTCATTTTTTCACTTCCCACCTTTTTATATGGAGCACTCTGAGCATCATGAAGAATTTTCCTGAAATTATAAAACTTGTGTTTTTATAGTCACATGGTCACCCAGTGCAAAAGTTTAGACTCTCCCAGTTCAAACTGAAAAACACAAGGAAACTTGTAACAGGAGAGAAACTATGGTTCAGTTAGTGCAAAGGCTAGCTGGATGGGTTATAACTGCTGGACTAGGCCCTTAAGACTCCCCTTTACACTCTGTTTTCTGGCAGAGTAATGCTAACAGCAGAATTCCACTTCACTGGGATAAGGGACAAGGTGAGGAGCTGTTGATGAAAAGGGTGGCAGATGTGAATGCAAATTTTGAGGAATTGCTTTGCGCATGTGTTCCAGCGCCCGGGGAATTATTATTTTCCCTTTCCTCCCCTCATTTTTCACACCATTAAAATTTCACCTCAGACACCAGGCTCAAAATGAACACGCAAATGTGCATTGTTTGGTATCACAATCCGCCAGCACTGCCGCTGAAGCTGCAGTGTCACTTGAGCTGGGCCAGCAGAAACCACTCAGGCGGTTCATGCAGGGGATGCCAGAGTGACAGATTAAGAACAAAACTAATCCACACGTCGTGTTTCTACTGCACAGGTGTGTGCAGGGATTATCCTTCTGCCACACAAGTCACTTATGCCAGTCTCTGGAGATCTTTTCTCTTTCCTTCGGTTCCTCAGTCTATCTGAAATAAGCTTTCCATGGCTACTGTGCTGAAAAATGTCCAAGATAATTAATTCTGTAAAAATTCAAATGCTATCACAGAATCATAGGGGTTGGAAGGGACCTCAAGATCTCATCGGGTCCAACCCCTATCATAACCTCTCATACATAAAAATTGATCAATTATTGTATCACGACAAAACATTCAACTCTTAGCATCTGAGAAGATGGAAGTTTCCCACATTCTTTAAAAAGTTCTTAAATATTACCCCCTTCCAGTGCCCTGTAAAGGGGAAGGTGGGGAGGGGAAGAAAAAGCTTTAAGACCACCTCTAAATCCTGTACATAAATATTACGCTAAGCCAAGACGGAGACAAACAGTAAAACAGATGCAAGAGCCCTGAGACATGTTTGAAGTTGTCAGATAAAAGGTAGCACGTACAAACTCCCATTTAGCAGCAGAAGTAATTTGAAGAGGTTCTACTTAATGGATGGCCCAGCGAATGTGGGTTCTGGTTTCCAACAAAAACTGACATGCAGTAAAATATTTAGGCAATCTTTTGAGGACTATGTAGCATTTCATAAATTAAAGGACTTTAGTCAGTTTTCCACATGACAGCAACCAACCTGCAGTTCAGCCAGAAGAGAACTGTTTGTGTTTTATCCCAAGATGGATTGGAGGAACTTCTGGCATGGACTGACACTGATATAAACCGCCTAAGAGTTTGTACAGAGAAGAAATGGAAGACAAAGCAAACTGTTTTAAATAGAAGCTACCACAATGTTCAGCTCAAGCCTAAATTCCCTGTTCAGAAACTTATGTGACTAGAAGCTAAGGCACAAGTTTTTAAACAGGTATTTAAGGTGGCTTTGCAGATTTCACAACTACATTTGAAAATCATTTATTTATCGTGCCATTAGCAAACTGGGTATTTTACACAGATCTAACTAGAAGTAATACTTGGATGCCTGTCCAAATTTGTGCATTTTATATGAATTCCATCCATGAACAAGGTGGTTGCCTGTCAACTGGGGAAAACTCCTGGTCATGCTAAGCCATTTACAGGAGGTGAAATCAGGTCTAGGAAGTGGCTTGCAGACTGTTAGAAATCAATTGCACCGAAGCGCTCAATTGTGTTAAGTGTCTCTGTGTAGCTTTTGGGAGAGAACATAGTGTAGTGGTTGTTACAGAAACGGGAGAATAAGGAGAGATGAATCCCGCCGTGATGGTATCACAGAATGCCTGGGTGACCTCGGGCTAGTCACTTGTGACCTCTGTAAAATGGAGATAATCACACTTATCTGATTCAAGGAGGTACCAGGAGACCTACTGTTTCCTAATTGCTTAGAGATATACACAGGAAAAGCACAATATAACTACTTCTGCTATTAAAAACAGTTATATGGGTTAGGTTTCTGGAAATATCTACAGGTGACACAATGGATTTTACCCATCTGTGTAAAAGTGTCAAGCACTGCTATTATTTTGACCTCACTGATAAAGAAAGGATGGGTGGTCTGGCAGACTGAAGCAGATTTTGGCTGGAAGCTATTACCCTTTCAGGCGACCTCTTGTTTCAAGTTTCATTGGTGTATCAGAAAAGTTACAGGCAGCAACAGTGAGGATTTTTGTAACTCATTCTACAATAACACCAAAACCTGCTTTTTCTCTTCTGGCTTGCTACTTCTCTGTACTAATCTGAACGACCTTTTCCCTAATCAAGCATGTATTCATAGCAAGAAACGACGTGACTCCTTTCTGGTGCTATCTGACCTCTCGTTCTTTGGGTTCTCATTGCCTATGTGAAGCTTTATCACCCTCCGTTGTCCCACACGATTAGAGAGGTGCATAAAACCCGTCTGCAACATAAAAATGATGGCAATTTCAGAGGAAGGATGACTTTAAAAACAAGATGCCCGAATGACGCTTGAGGTAGAACAGGGGTCCTTGTGATAGTCTCACACAACGATTTGATTTTAGGGAGGTAAATTGTTTAAGGTGCTTTGGGAAGGATTTATGTAAACTGAGTATAAAGGAAAAGACCTGATGTACACTAAAACACAGCAGGAGCAATCATCAAGTGGTAGCAGTTCCACTGTGGAAATGTGACTCTGGAGAATGTTTTTTTACGGAATCTCTGCATTTGGCCAGGCTGGGCAAGGCAAGGAAGGGGTCAGTGCATAAGCAATGGCTTTAATGTGGAGTAATCCCTGCCAATTTTCATTTCACCACAACCATTTTATACCAGAAATGCCTACATGGAATGTAAATATCAGCACCTCTGTCTAAAGTTCTCGTTTACTCTGAAGTCTCCCTGTTTTGCCAGCTTAGTGTGTTTGCCTGGGTGAACCACTCTGTCATTTATACCTGGAATGCAGCCCTGCACCCACACATGCTTCAACACCAGACTTGACTAATGCATGAATCCTTATGCCGCGCTCCTTATGAAATGCTGTGTCCTATCACGTTGCCACGACGCTGCCGCTAGATTTATAGCTATAACTAAATCATCCGATCATACCACTTCTGTGCTGTGCTTCTTCCATTACCACCTAATGTATCAAAAGCATCGATTTTACACTTGTGAGCTTTCCGACTGAAGCACGCCAAGGTCTCACAGAGCTTTATTACATCCCAAGCCCACTCCCATAGCTGTCATGCTAATGAGGCATGTGTCGCTACTTTAATTTTTCCGAAGCAGGTCACAAAGCTCAATTCTCCCCTCATGTGGGAGAACCTCAAGTCCAATTCCTGAGCTGTCATGGCTGGCTGACTTTGAATAGTGCTTATGATGAGACAGGCTCTTGTATTACCAGCCCAGACACCACAACACCCCTTGCCCCCAAATGCTGAAAAGAAACACGGCCGCTTGTGGTTTCTGAGTGCCTTTCCTTACTTCCTGCAAGTTGTACTGTTGAACGCCTATTATCCTCAGGTATCAAAATTCTGCTGGAATTATAACTTGCTTAACCTCAGTAGTTCTCAAAGGCAGATGTTTGTCTCTAAAATACAGGTCTTATTTAGACAGAAAGAAAATGAAACACACCAAGATGAAGAGATGAAACTGGTGGGACACCTAAGAAATACCTTGGAAACCTGCAGGAATTTAACATACCAGAAAAAAGCTCACATCATCCACAAAGGAGCAATATATTTTAAGACAGCAGGTAAAAAAACACAATTTACTGCCCTGCCAGGGCATCTCCAGTTAGGAGAGGTAAGAAAGCGACAGCAGTAATTTCTAGGCTACTGCAAAAGTCATCCCAAACAATCTTGCTATATTTTGCAGGGGTCGATCTCCGAGTAATGCTGATGTCCTAAGAGTGAAAGGTTAGGGCCTATTAGGAAGCAATTAATGAGGGCTGGGTTGGCCTTTTGACCACACTTACCGATAAGGCTATTTGCTGTTTGAGACAGCTGATGAATAAAGGGGGCAGATTCAGGCTTCAGCAGTTCAAGTAACATGAACTTGTATATTTGTATACTTCCATGCTACTTTGTATACTTTGTATATTTGTATATTTTCCTGCTACCTGGTATATTTTGTATATTTTGTATATATACTTTGACAGGCCACTATCAGCTGACCTCTTGTATAAAGGAATGTGATACACTAAATGTCTCAACTTTATGTTCCTGTCACACTGTGTTATGATTTGAATCATTTTGTCTTTTTGCTACACTTTAGCTGCTCACAGTGAAAAAGGCTCTAATTAAGTAGTCTTCCATTAATAGGCCTAATTATTACACAGAAAAAAAAAAAAATCTTCCCTGTTAAAAGTCAGGGCAGATTTTGAAGATGGGTTACTAAAAGGTGCCTAAACCTTGTGGCATCACCATCCCTCACCTATAGAGGCACAAGCACATGTTATAAACCAAAACGTTCCATGTATATAAGGAGAAACTTTTCCACTCTATAAGGAGAAACTTTTCCACTGTGAGTGTGTCAGAGCCCTGGGACAGGCTGCCCAGAGAGACAGTGGAGTCTCCTTCTCTGGAGACGTTCAAACCTGCCTGGATGTGTTCCTGTGTGATTTAGTCTAGGTGATCCTGCTCTGGCAGGGGGGTTGGAATAGATGATCTTTTGAGGTCCTTTCCAACTCCTAAAGGACTGTGATTCTGTGATAATGCCCCACAAAGCTAGGGATATATCATCAGAACAGAGTGGGAACACAAAGCAGCATTTTCCATTTTCAGTCAAGAGTTTAAAAGACTCCAAAGCTTCTAAGAACCAAACAATTATTGTTATGGAAGAGTCAATGTTTTGGGTTTTCATGGCAAGGGGAGGGGGGGTGGGGCGGGCCTACAGGGGTGACTCCTGCAAAAGCTGCTAGAAGCTCCCCCCAGGTCTGACAGAGCCAATGCCACCCAGCTCCAAGGCAGAGCCACTGGCCAAGGTCAAGCCCATCAGTGATGGTGGCAGTGTCTGTGGGGTAATAGAGTTCAGAAAGAAAAAAACCCCAACAACATAGCAGCAGTTTAGTGAGAGAGGAGTGGGAAGATGTGAGAAAATTTGAAGACACCAAGGGCAGTGAAGAAGGAGGGGGAGGAGGTGCTCCAGGCACCAGAGCAGAGATTCCCCTGCAGCCCCTGGAAAAGACCATGGTGAGGCAGGCTGTCCCCCTGCAGCCCATGGAGGATGGTGTGGAGTAGAGACCCCACCTGCAGCCCATGCCAGGCATCACAGAGAAACAGGTGGAAACACATGAAGGATGCTGTGACTCCATAGGAAGTCCATGCTGGAGGAGGCTCCTGTGGCTTGATGGAGAGAGAAGCCCATGGTGCCATAGCAGGTTTGCTGGCTGGACTTGTGGCGCTGTGGTGGACCCACCCTGGACCAGTCTGGTCCAGAAGGTCGGCACCCCATGGAAGGGACCCATGTTGGGGCAGTTGCTGAAGAACTGCAGCCTGGGGAGCACCAGGCCTCCAGCCAGGGTCAAACCACCACAGTCCTGTACCAACTTTTAGGTCCCCTGGCCAAGGTCACGAACTGTCGTTTTCTCATTCCCATTCCTAGCCGTTACTTATCACAAAATACTGACCTCATAGATGTAGATTTTGAGCTAATGCCAATCAAATCACTCATTTAAAACACTACTCCAGCTATTCCACCTGTACTAGGCATTTTTATCTCAGTTCACATGGTGGGAATTAAAAACAAACAAAACTTTTAACCCTTCAAATTGGGGTGTTTTCCAAACCGCCAGCAAAATTGTTTCTTATGTGGGATGCATGTACTGGAGCTTGTAGTCCTCAAAGGCTTAACCCAATTGACTCTTAAGGAACTGTGACAGTCTTTCATATAATCCCTCCAAGATCAAAGGCGGCTTCTGTGCCATAACTGTCTATCACATCAGCTTTAGTACCAAGCATGGGCACTAAGGGCTTGGTCCTGCTGTTAGACACACGATTAAGGATTGCCCTCTCTTGAGCAAAACACCCTACTGCTTTGAACCCAGGTACACATGGGAAGTAACTTCAAAGGATACACCCTGGTTCATACACACACAGAGCAAGATGCTGCACTATCCCCTCATGTCATGTTCCAAATATCCTTTTTTTTCCCAGAAAACCTGTGCTGTATCCACAGAAAGCACTTTCTTCTCTGAGTCACTGCCTCAAACATTTTAACCCAGTCCTTTCCCTTCTACACTCAAAGCCATGAAATGTCCACCCCAAATACCTAAAGCTATCACTGCTTTAGTTGAAGAATTTGTTGAGGTCATATGATGGTTTGAAAGCTTGGGTTGAGATTAATAGTGTGCTACAATAAACACAGGGAATAATGCAAAGCACAGAAATGATGGAGGAGGAAGTGGGGGGAGACATCTTCTGAGGCTATACAGTTATTGGATGTTTAGTTTGAATGAACACACAGGTCAGGGTGAGACTTCTGGCATCTTCTCCCTTACGAATTAATCACTGGTTCACAGTGGCCAGCAAATTTCAGTTTATAAATAAAGTTCAAAGCCCCCAGTTCCTCAATTTAAAATGGAGACATATGGCTTGAAAACAGCTAATGGAACAAGCCTTCCCAAAGTTTGAGCTCATTCCCAACTGAGAGCTCCATTTCACAGTCATAACACAACACAGCCATGAGTACACGAACATCAGACTTCCTTCCTGTGTTTTATAATACTTTGCACTTCCACACCGGCTTTTATCTGGAAAATGGAAAAAATTCTGGTGAACATCAGCTATGGCTTTCAAAAGTGTAGAAGGCACACAACCCTCAACTGCCTCCTGCATGATCCTCAATCATACAGACATCAGCTCAGAGATGGCACATACCCAGAAACACCAACTTCAATGCTGTGCACCCAGAGATCAGAAAAGATTTAGGAAAGAGATTAGCTTACTCTCTGAAACTTGATGTATCCAAGTTTCAGAGCCTTGGGTCCTTTTTTGTCTACTTGTTCACTTCAGAGTAAACCGTGGCCAACTCCAGTAATATCATGGAGATGAGGAAATAGTTTGGAAGGATACTGAAGCCCACAGCTTGCTATATCCTCCATTTTCAATGGAGAAAACTGAGGTTAAGTTTTTTAGCTGAGAAGACTGTGGCAGAAATCAGAAGGCTGAATTCCTAGTGCTCGCTCCAACCTCTGGACAACTCTGCCTTCAACGTTTTGTTCTTTTAAAGCTGACCAGAAGCACTTTTTTTTTTCTTTTTTTTTTTTTTCCACACAGAATCTGCTCCTTTGGGGGCTTTGTTTCATGTTAGTCACAAATCTCTCAGTATAACCTGAGGTAGACCAAAACACTGGCAGTCCTGCAGTGAAAAAGCATCTAATGGGCCATAAATTAATGTTTCATTTCCTTTAATAGTGCAATGATTAATTCCTTCTTCAGAGCAAGATTTTGTTGCACATTTGCTAGTTACGCTATAAAGAAAGAAACAGGGTTTTTTAACATTGGGAAGGATCAAAGCCAGAATGCTGCTATTTTTGTTTGTGCTCTTGTAGCTTGACTCTTCAAACAGATTTTTCTCCCCAATTTTGTAAAGAAGAAAGTAAGAAGAAAAAAAAGAAAAGAAAAAAAAAATAAAATCCATCTCAGATGAGACCTTGCACAGCTTGTCAAGTTTCAACCCACAGTGAATTTTTACTGCAGATATAAACCTCTGAAAGTAGGGGTTTCTAATGGAAATGCTGACATAACCTTAACTATACCAATGCTGCTGTAATGCTCAGGTTACCGGGAATATTTCTGCTGCCAATTCAGTTTAACAAGTCTGAATGCATATAATTTGTTCCAGTTGTCTTTCCTCAGAGTGGGGCTCCTTTGTGCACACTTTCCAATGTGGCTTGCATTAAAAGAAAGGAAAAAAAAGGGGAAAAAAACCCCCTCTACTTCTATGTAAATTCATATACACACTGATACGGTTTTATCACAGCTAAAAAGCTATAAATCTGTTTTAACTGATTCAGTGTGTTCCCTCCTGGCCTGGAAAGGTGACTCATTTCATTGCTGCCCTTTGCTGAATGTGACAATCATAACTTCGCTTTGTTCTCTTCAGGATATTTATTCTTTGGGGGGAAAAAAGAGAAAAAAAAAAACCAACCAACCCCACCAACCCTGACTTTCTGTGTATTCATATTATCCCCTCCTGAGCAAGCCTCCCCCTTTTGAGCCAAAAGGATTTTAGCTGGGTCAGGATTTGACCCTTGTTACGCTAGGAATCTAACCTAAATGCCTCCCACCGATATCAGTGTTAAGAATCTAGTCCTATGGCAAATGATTTGCTTCTCGCCTTTGGCTCATCCTGAAGCCAAACAACTGGTGGGTTAAACAAATACTGTCAGGATGCAAAGTGAATTCATGGGGCAAGAGCTCAAGTGACGGCAAGGTGAGTGGGCCCTTCTGGATCTTCATGTCCTCCAAAAGATCTGCAGCTGGCACGCTGAAACCTTTTGGATCTTCCCTTGTGGTAGGAAGAGTGAAATGGGAGGAACAAAAACTCAACAGGACAGCTCCACTGCTCAGTGAATAGGAGCAGGAATAATTCATGATCTGATCCCCCCACACACACACAGAGCTGCCAGTTTACAACTTCTAACTTGATCTTCCAGGGTCTAAGAGGCAACAGCTGATGCTTGGCCATTCAAGACCTGAACCGTGTTGCCACCTTTACAACAGAGATAAGTTTGGAGGAATGATTTGAGGACAAATTTGCCAGTTAATATTTGGATGGTTTTGGTGAGTTCAAGTAGATGGCAAATATGAAAATCAAGCCAAAATTAACAGATTGAGGCCCCTAACAAACTTCTCAGGCTCTTGTGGACTCATAATCAGCCCCAGCTCTTTGCAGAATGAGTGGAAAAAGAGGCTTCTCCTCAGAATGATTCAGACCCTGATGGCCTGAAATGCCTCTAGATAAATTGAAAGCTTATGATTAATATGCCTCTTGTTTAGTTTTCTGACTAAAATTAAAAGGGGAGAATTGAGGTCACAGTTTCTCAGGCTGAACTCTGTACATGTTCCCAAATTAGAGGATAAATTCAGTGAAAAATTATGGAAAACTAGTTTTCAAAAGACATTTACCAGGCACATCTCGTACGACTATTTTTCTCATTCATTGCTGTTCTAGAAAAACCTGTTCTGTTATTAAAGAATATGTTAAAATTACTGCTAAACTCAACACCTTTTTAAACATCTCCTCTCCTTGAGATGTTTTTTCTTGAACTTCTGAAATATTGGGGTGGTGGTGGTAGTAAAAGTTTTTTAATAGAGAACACAATCAAAAGACCAGTATTAATTTATTAAAAAGATACTTGGAAAATGATTGTCCATATCTTCCCATGCCTCAGTTTCCCTTCTGTAATTATGAATTACCTTTATGAGTAGCACTGACTGATAATGGACTCTGCAAATCTCTGATAAAGGACACAGAGGTTAATTGTTATTCTTACTTAACATGCTTACTCAAGTAGTAAAGAGAGCAGCAACAGAAAGCACTGCGCAAGGACAAAACACAGCAAGAGAATAGGCTCTCTGCCCACAAGCCTTTTTTAGAAAGAAAAAAGAAACGTCTTACATGAAAGAAAATTGAATTTAATTGGGATTTATTATTAATTATTAGATGAGGGAAATATCAATTATTAAGATTACATTATCAAAGGTTCTTTTGCTGTCCTCAGTCAGATCCCTCAAAATTCTCCACTTCTAAGCAGCCTTATGTGATGCCATTCTTTCTCTGAAATGCTTTAATATTCTGTGTCTTTTGGGCTCCCTGCTGCAGTTTGATTTCCCTGTGACTGTCTCAGTGCTGTAAACACCTAATGCTGTGCTTGAGTGCGGCTCCTAAAGGAGACCTGAGGATCGGATGAGTGATACCTGACGCAAAGCAGGCTGATGAAAAGTTCAGCCTTTCGGCTGGTCACTCTGGGCGGCGGAATGAACCTGAAAGCAGCAGTCACTGTGTGGCAGAATATGCAGCACCAAATACATCAAGGATACTAAAGAAATAAGCACTGAGCACTCACGAATATCGATTAAAATCTTTCAGAAGAATCCCAGACTGCGTTAGGTTGGAAGGGACCTTTAGAGGCCATCTAGTCCCATCTCCCTGCAGTGAGTAGGGCCATCTTCATTGGATCAGGTCACTCAGAGCCCCATCAAGCTTGACCTTGAATATTTCCAGGGATGAAGCCTCCACCACCTCTCTGGGCAAGTGATATACCAACCTCATATTGAAGAATTTTTCCTAATATCCAACCTAAACCTCCTCTTTTCCAGATTAAAAGAGAGAAAGAGCTCAGTGTTTCTGGATGACGACTTTGGTTTAGATCCTGAAGAAATCCAGCCTGCAGTGGCAGCAGATGATCTGGTTGGTTACTCACTGTAAAGTACCATAAAAAGCACAATTTGTATCAAACTATTTGACAAAACATGGATAAGGCTCTAGTAGTCCTCATAAACCTTTTTGTGAAGGATTTTTCTTCATAACTTTGGTCCAAATCATTCAATAAAAAGGTGGAAAGTTGCTTCTGAAGGACAGGAAAGGGAGATAACCATGGCAATTGTCTTCAACAGCTCAAGACTGGACATTAAAGATTGAAAAAAAAAGAAACAGAAAATAGGACACATCTTTTAGGTTATTAATCTGGAGGTCTAGGTTGGTCCAATTTAGTTAAAAATGAGCAGGAAGATCTTAGGGGAATTTACTGCTTCAAACTGTCCAACACTTCAAAGAAAAAATGGCAAACGCAGCACACGAATCTCTATTTAAACTTCCTGATCATGGATATTCTTGGCTAAGTGCCTCCTTCATGCAGATCCCACTAAGTAGCAGCAGCACATTGTCACGTTTGATGCTTCTGGCATCAAAATGATCCCAGTTTGACCTATTTTCCACTGGAATAAAGGATCCTATGGAAGTCACACTCATCTCTTAGGACCCAACCCTGGAATATTTATATAGATAACACGGTTTTCCCTGCTTCCTCCACCGACATCACGATCTGTGCCCGAGGTGAGGACTGCATTGTCCCTGCTTCACAAGACACTGAAAACTCCTCTTGGAATTCAAAGCCTAATAACATGGAATCACACCCACCTCCCCTCTCTCTCTCTCTCAACAAAGTCCCTTTGGGTAACTAGCAGCGTGACTCTCCACTGATGTTTTTTTGTGAGCAAATACCCTTAGTGGTAACAAATGAACAGAACTGGTTAATCAGTGGGGAGCAACAAGAGTTGGTGGAATAGGGATGTATTTGAGGGAGAAGCCAAAGAAACTGGGGTACACATAATCAGAAATGGGTGATAAGACTACAAACTGTGTTAGTTCCTTCCTACAGAGACTTAAGTAGATATTACCCCAGTGTCACCTAAGTAAAGCAATTTCTAGGACCAGAGAATCAGTTTTAGATATTCTTTATCTTTCTAGTATCTCCTTACTCCTATAAGAATTCAATAAAACCCATGCCCTGGTCTCTGAAATCATGTTTGAGAATATTAAAATGCCCAAATCGAGAGCTGATTTGGGATTTTGTGGCTCATTTCTGCAGAGGTGGTCTCAAAAGGCAACATCCAGCCTGCCTGTTGCTTGATAATAGCAACTTGGAGAAACACACCAGACCCCACAAAATCACAAAAGCACACTTCACCTTGAACGTCTGCTCACTGATGAAAGAGCTGGAAGAACTCATGCACTTCAGCTTTTGACTACAAGACAACATGGTCAGTGTTCTCAAAGGAATTCAGATGTCAGCTTTCCATGGGTTTCATATATTTTTCAAATAACCTGCTCTTTGTCACTCTGCACATTGGCTCCCTAGGGGGGAACAGTCATTTCCCTACCTCGCAGCTGTGCTAAGCAGAGATGTACCTGCTAACGTCCCCAGAGCCACAGCTGGGGATGCTGAGGGAAGAGGACAGCAAAGGTCACACTGATGTACTGTTCCCAAACACCATTACCTAAAGACACTCACTTTGTTTTGCCTTTTTTTTTTTTTAATTTTTCATGCTATTTACTCGTTCTGATGGAAAAGAGCTGCTGCCATCAAGCCAGACACCAACATCTACATCTCCTTGGCTGATGCTCAACATTTCCCAGCCAGTCAGCATCCTCCCTACAATGTCACTGGCTCGTGCTTCTCCCATACCACTGGCAGAGACTACCTGGACTGATGTTCTGACCCAACACAGCATTTTTTAGTTTCTTAAAACAAAAAGATTAAAGATTGGATGCCTTCAGAAGTCCTGGTTTCTCATCAGTCATATATATATATAAATATATATATATACACACATACACACTCACACACCAGTATATGCATGTCCTGATTGATGAGAAATGGGAAGAACTAATTAGTATTTCTGAATGTCCACCAAGAAACCCCAGGGCAGTCTACTTTTAAAATAGTGCTGAAATCCTCAAATCATGAAATGTTAATGTTTCTGAAAGGAAATATCCTGAGATGTTTGAGGTAGTTTGGGTTGTTTAGCCTGGAGAAGGGAAGGCTCTGTGCAGCCTTTCAATACTTAAAGGGCATAAGGAAGAAGGAGAGATGCTTTTTACCAGGCTCTGTAGTGACAGGACAAGGGATAACTCTTGTGAATTAAAAGAGGAGAGACTTTTTATAGAAGGAAGACATTCTTCCCTGTGAGGGTGGTGAGGTCTTGGCACAGGGTACCCAGAAAAGCTGGGGCTGCTCCTGGATCCCTGGCAGGGTTCAAGGCCAGGTTGAATGGGGCTTTGGGCAACCTGAGGTAGTGGAGGGTGTCCCTGCCCATGGCAGGAGGTTGGAACTAGATGATCTTTAAAGGTCCCTTCCAACACAAATCAGTCTGGGCTTCTATAAAATAGAGACATTCACACCCTGGTTACTTTGGGTAATTTTAGGTAAAATAAAAAGTCTTCTGAAGTTGACATACAGAAACCCGAAAGTGAAAAGGTCCACATCTGATGTCCTTTTTTTTCCTTAAAGGTAAGTACCTGATGATAGAATAGGTACAAGAAGAATTACAGATTTTTTTAATGTTTTAAATTACTTCTACCTTATAAGTAAAAACAAAAAACCCAAACCCAAACAATGGCTTGTAATATCTCCAATACAAAATTAAAAGCCCTACAACATGCCTGCATATTTATATACTTATTAGTTTGTTCCAGGCATCACTTGAAAGTGTAGTTAGACTTTTTCCTGGAAGTGTAAAAATAATATTATGGACATTATTACCTTTCTGGAATGAACGGAACTTTAGATAAAGAATAGCCTACTGTATCTTCAAAAAGTACCATGTTTCTTAAGTGCCATGTGCATTCTATTTGCAATTTACATGGGGATTTGTAACAGCGGTGCTGCTCCCTGGGTGTTAGTTACTTTGGATGGACTTCTCTAAGGCTGAGTTTACACAGCTGTGGAAGGAAAACCGAGCCACAATCAATTAAAAAGTGCAACACAAATCCTTTGGACAGCATTCTCAGCCTGTCCTGCTGTTGAGACAGCTACTATTCTCTAAGAATGAGTGCTCTAACTGTATTAAACTTAGTCTAACCAAAATAAGCTTTTGCTAATTTTCACCATTTAAGGAACATAAAGACCTGCCTTTGTCATTTAAAGTTTAAGCTGACTAAACCCCATAGAAACAGAACATTAAGGAACTAAAGCAATTAAATCCATTTACAGAGGTCAGGAGAGTCTCTGGGTTTTCGACGTGATGGGCTTGCATGGTCTGTGCTTCTTATTCATGTGAACTTTCAGATTACGGGTTGATAGGTGGCATAATAAGTCACCTTTGTTTTCCTCCCGATAGCGAAGCTATGCTGAGCTGATCCTAACAGGTCACCAGTGTGCTGGCGTTACCTGCACTTGTGATTACTGAACAACTAGAATAAGCACGCAAATGAGACCCCTGACACCCTGTCTTTGTGTGGGACATATTTATTACCAACCTGCTGAATCCTACACACAAAGAAGGCCTCAGGGATTGGAGTATGCCTACAAGCCGATGCAAAAAGCACTGAGAAAGAAAAAAAGGATAAATAAGCAGGCAGCTGAAGAGCCTAAAGTCTAACTAACTCACCAGCACATCAATAATGCAATAATGTCGTCAACCCACTGTGGACCCTGAACAATGCTTTTTCTGTTGTTCGGCTAATTAGTAAAAAAAAGAGATTAAGGTCTTTAATCTCACTTGCTTTCTCTTTCCTCCCTCCTTTTACCTGGAGGGTGTGCATGTATGTGTACATATATATTCCCTAAACAAACAAAGAAGTACATACATTATGATGCTGAAAACATGAGGTGAATTGTGATTTTGGATTTATTTCTTTAAAAAGGGTCAGCTTCATGATTTCAGATTACTGCAACTGCCAGTAGTCAGAAGTGTGTGTTACAGGGTGGGAGGGGAGCGGGGGGGATCTGGAAGAAGATATGAATTTTAAGAGGTTTTCTGAATTAATACAGCAGGGTATTTTCCCCTACTTTCCTTAGGTTGACAATTCAGAGGAGATAACCTTCTCTTTTGAAAAACCCTGAAGGGAAAGTTTGTTTTTACCATAATAAATGATACAAAAGAAAAGAGGAGGGAAGCAAGCTGCGAAAAGGGGGACACACGCGACAAATTAAATGTCAAACTTTCTCTCCTCACTTGGAGATAACAGCATACTAGGAAACCTTCTTAGAAGCTTAACATAAATGGAGTTAAGCTGTTGCCAGCTGCAGTAAACCTCTCTCTCACCTTTCTTTCTCTCTTTCAAGATATCTTTGAATGCCTTCTCCTTTGTTATAAATCAGACCTGCAAGCAATTATCACTCAAGTCGGATGGCAGTGGCCTGAGTGGTCACTGCTATTCCACTGCTGTAATCTGCACTTCATCAGGTTACACTACCCTTGATGAAATTCCACATTTCTTTGCCAATGAGCGTTACCTCTCTATTTATGACTCATTGTCTTTGCAGCAGAGAGCTGTGAATCTTCTTCTTGAAATTTATTTAAGCAGCCTGGTCCTTCCAGCAGTGCTGAGCAACCTCAGCTCCCTTTCAGGGAGTCTCAGAGCATCCCAGAAGCACCGGGTTGTGCTGCTCCCTCAAATACTTACCCTGAGAGCATCTCTCAACACCTCTGAGAGAGATGCGGATGCAAACACCCTCCTCCAGCCTCTGAGGCTGAGCACAGGGTGCTGATGCCAGAGTCACAACCCACAAGGGAACTCCTGGATCTCAGCATTCCCTTTCCATCCATGCTCCTGGTCAGCAACAGGTTTCTGACAGTGGTGGGAGCCTCAAGGCCACTCTCAGCTGCAGGGGCCCACAGCAGTTTGAGCCCACCTGGCCTCCCTCCCCTCACCACCCTGCCAGCCACCCCGGGTTGCACCTTCCCACCCTCACAGAGAAAAGGGGGTTCTTTGGTAGTGGTTTCTTTCAGCCAAGAAAGAAAAGGAAAAAAAAAAAAG
>VZTU01025839.1:333761-352504 GCA_013400835.1 Zapornia atra
ATAAACATTTAAAACCAAAGCGAAACACAAAAAATTACATAAAAAGACAGACAGAGAGACAAAAAAGTTGAGCCGGGGCACAAGGGAAAGACGGTGTGTGTCCCCCAACCCCGCTCCCCCCCACCCTACCGTCCCCACACCGTCTCCCTCAGGACTGTGGCCCTGCCTGAGAGGCGGCTGACTACACGTATCTGCCCGCCGGCTGCTCTGAGGAGATGGCTGCCCTGTCCCGCGGGTGGTAGCTGTCCCTTCAATCCCTTAGCCTCACGGGTTTTTAAGGTGTTGGCACCCGAGGGAGCTCCCAGAGGTGCTTTGCACCACAACATGGGTGCTAACTCCAGGCCGAGTGTCGATGCCGGGCTGTGTGGTACTAAAAGCGGGTTGTTTTTTTCTTCTTTCCTTGGAGTAGTGTGAGGCAAATTATTTCAGATTTTCACCAGAAAAAAAGGGGGAGGCCATCTGGGGGGTTGGGTTTAAACGATCCCTTACCGAATTTGTAAGGCAAACAGCCTGAAACCTGCCTCACGCCGGCAGAAGAGAGCTGGGCATGGCAACGTGGTCGTGAATCATGTCAGCGAACTGACGCCGGGCAGGAGCGAAACTCTATGCAGGCAGGGTTTCATCGATTAAACAACCAGAAACGCAGCAGATTAAGTTCTTAGATAATATTTTCATATCAAGCGGCGCCTGATCAAGGGAGGGCTTCTACTGACGGCAAGGGAAATTGGATCAGGTATGAGGAGGTTAAGGAGATCCAATTTGAGAAGCATACTGTTAAATAATAAATGGTTATCAATCGGGGTTGATGCCAGTCAGATTTTTGAACAAAACTGGGGAATCAGAAACCCCTAACTGGTGAAAAAGCTATCAGGCAAACGCAGAGGTCAGATACGTGCAGTACATCAATAAAACCAGGGTGAACATGAACACAGACATACAATAGGTTAAAATACAGGACAGAGGATTTAAACATGCACTTTTCCCCTTGCTACTTTCGGTAAGTACTGCTTTTTGGCAAGTACTTGCTGCTTTTGAAAGTCATAGTGATTAAACTCCCACATTTTCCCAAATTCTGAAATGTTTGAAAAAATCCTTCAAAATAAAAGACTAACAGCACAAGAAAACTACCAAAGTTCAGAAACATCCTGTTGCTAACAGAACACATTTTGCACACAACATAGCACACGACATAGCTACACAGTGCTGCTTACTAAACACAACATGAACACGTTAGAAAAAGGACACAAACCCAAAGCATTGAAGTCGGTTTAACATTTAAATCCCCCAAAGCTGGTTCTGCTAGAGTTACTTTCCACCTTGGTCATCAGTTGTTCTCATGATAAGCCCTTGGATGTCACCTCCCTGGCATATGCAGATCTTACAAATTGCACATTATAAGCAGAGCAGAAATGGGGGAGTCGGAGGAAAGCCTGGGAACTGGGGAGAATATAGGACTGTACCTGTGCTTCAGAGACACTGGGGTCACCCAAAGGAGAAGACAGCCTTGGTAGAGAGCCTGCGTCTTCTTGCATAAGCTGCAAGCGAGCGCAGCATACAGACCCAGTGCAGAAGTTCTGAGCCCTGTGTATTTTGTTACACTCAGCAGTGGAGTTGTCTGGGTCTCACTCTTTCTGACAACCATCCAGACACAGAAGTTCCTCCTTCAGGAATGCAGCTTTTAAGGAATCTGCAGCCCACTTCACACTCCCTGACCCTTTTTACAGTGCCAAGGCTATAACCTTCCCATTGTGTTAACTACCCATGAGAGCTGAGAGACGCAGCAAGAAAGGGAGCATGTGCAAGTGGTTGAGCGCTGCTTTCCCTCTCACACTGGCATGCAAGTGGAGATTCAGCTCAGATGTTCTCTTGAAAGAGCAAAGTCTACTCTGCATCATCCTCCTTGTTGCATTGGAGAGTTGATGAGCCCTGTCATGTTATGAAGTTTAAATTATTACTTTGATTTGCTATGCATTTGTTACAGAATGGGATGATACAGATTTCTAATACTGTGTAGTCAGAGCCTGAATTCTGGCATGATGGATGATTGAAATGGAAAAAAAATTGTTAAAACTATGTTTTCCTATTATTTTTCAGCATACTTTGTAACTGGAGAACACATTTTTCCAGCCATTGAGAGAGACAACCTATATTAATTATTTCAAACCTCTGATTCCTTTACCCAAAGACCAGTAAAAACACATGAAAAGCAGGTTAACAATGTGACTACTCCAACAACAACAAAAAAACTGTGTGGTAAATGGCAGTATACCACCAGTGCTCTCCCTGTGTTTTTGTCACACAGGACACTTGGCATATTTATACATAAAGTCTGCAGACCAGATATAAAGATGAGTTGAATTTGGAATAATTTTTTTTGTCAGCCCACATCAGAAACTGTCTGCCATTTCCGCATGGCTGCGGGTTGGGTTTCTTGGTATGGGCTTTCTCCATCTTGAAGTATTGCAGTTTTGGCAAGTATAAAAGAAAAAAAACTGAATAAAACCCCAAATCTCTCAAATGAAAACTTTGGATTTTAATCAACTGCACCATAGCAGAGAGTGTATGAGACATTCCCGTGGGCTTTCACGGTCGTTGCACGCACTTCCAGCCGTACATGAGCTGACCTTTACAAGGGCAGGGTCCCTAGGAATCATGCACACTCACCGCTGCACTGAAGGCTGTGTGGCTATGAAGGGCACCGGCACATACCACTGTATTTCCCGGGAAATACTTTTTTGGGCAGTCTTTATTGGGGGTAGATGGGATACTCCAGGGGGATGGATACTCTGGATGGAAGGTGTGCACTGGTCAGCCAGTTAAAACGCGTGGGAAGCAAAGCGGTACCTTCCTTTTTAACCTGGCAGCAAGTCTATAGGACAAGGGTGACTTTAGTTGTGGGTCCTTTAAGAGAGTTGCCTGCTCTTCTCTGCTTGGACAGAAAACCAAAAATTAAACCTGACCTTTTCAGGAAAAAATAAACCAAGAGAGAGACGAAAGATACAAGACCCTATCCTTCTCTGACAAGTATGTCACTGAATTTACTGCGACTACAGGTCCAAGTAAAACAAGCAGGATTCGGCCCATAAACTTTCATTCCAGCTGCCAGAGCAAAATTTCTAATTGATTAGTACGAAATGAATTCGCAGCAATACTGGGTTGCTATGGAACCTGAGCAAGTAGGCCAAGTCACTTTGCGGGTATGTGCTGCTTCTCCTTCAAAAATACAAAACAGAAGGACTAGATAACACATTCATTATGCACACTCTTGCAATTTGAAAGCTAACTCAAAGAAAAACAAAACGGATTCCAAGCATGGGCCCCTTGGCATCAATTTGTAACAATCTCATATATCCGCTCACAGTGAACAGTCAAAATTATGTTCTTTGGACTTGAGGCAGGAATAATACAAGTTGAATGTCTCTGTATGAATGATACGTTACTTGCACATATTCAGAGGAAAACAGAACATAAACTTGTATTTTATCTTTGTGCCAGTATTTCAGATTAAGATTTAAAAAAATCAGGGGAAGATATGTTATGGTCTCTGGTAGATTTATGAAAGTACTTAGGAAACACAAACTTTGGAAATAGGTTAACACAAAGAATCTGTTTCCCAACTTAACTAAGGAACTCTGGAAAATTCAGGCAACCATTTTAAATTTAGGGAAGAGGCAGACCAGAGCAGACCCTAAATAGTTAGGGGAAAGTAAGAAAAACAATAAACATGCCTTCAGTTTATGCTACACATTTGGCTGTAATATCTCAGAATACTGTGTGTTTCTAGAATTACTCTGTCTCTTGCAGGATTTGGCCTTCGGAGATCAAGAGCTGATTTAAAACGGGTGTATTCACGCTAGTGTGAATAGAGGGGCTGCCAGGAATACAGAACACTCAAGGAAATACTTTGAAATGAAGGACAGTAAATTGTTTCATAGACTATATTCAGTGGATTATACTCATATGTTCACAATTTCTCCTAAAAGTGGTGAAAAAGAGCGGATATACAAATGCTGACTTTTCACAGAACCAATACCACAAGGCAATGGGATTTAATAGTGTTGAGTATACCCAGAAGGGTATTATCTGCAATCAGTAAATCATCCATATCAGCTTTCTTTTTTCCCATAGTATCTTCTTCTATGAAGCTTCAACCAAGAATCTTTAAGGGCTTTACAAGCTTCGAGTGTGTAACTTTTGAAATACTGTTAGGCTCTCTCAGGATCTGTTATCAGATTGATGGATAGAATTAGATTGTTTGGGGAGCAGATTTATGCTTCAGACAGGTGAGGAAACTGAGGCATGGAAAAGTGAAATAATATGCTTTAAAATGCTGCTGTTTTCTGTATCTGAGGGAGTTGGGCTTGTTCAGCCTGGAGAAGAGAAGGCTCCAGGGGACCTTACAGAAGCCTTCCAGTGCCTGAAAGGTGCCTATAAGAAACCTGGGGAAGAACTGTTCCCAAGGGCATGGAGCAGTAGGACAAGGAGTAATGCTTTTAAACTCAAAAATGGGAGATTTAGGCTGGATATTAGGAAAAAGTTCTTCAGTATGAGGGTGGTAGGTCACTGGCACAGGTTGCCCAGAGAGGTGGTGGAGGCCCCATCTCTGGAGATATTCAAGGTCAGGCTTGATGGGGCTCTGAGTGACCTGATCTAGTGAAGATGTCTCTGATCACTGCAGGGGGGATGGACTAGGTGGCCTTTAAAGGTCCCTTCCAACCTAAAACCTTCTATGATTATGTGATCTCTAGCCATTGAAATAGTCTAAAAGTCTGTTTGTCACACTCAAAATATTTTAAATCAGCAGACTTCCCACCATAAAGGAAGGATGTGTGGTGGGCAGTGCTATCATCACAATTAACTCAATATGGTGAGTAGTTCTCAAGTAAGAACTTATGAATTCAGTCATGCCACTGAAGATGCTAATCCTTTCTACAACCTTAAAATATGAAAGATTCTAGCAATGGTAATCACCATTCCAAACAAAAGACATCCCAATACAGCTTTAAAATTAGGGCATGAGAAGGCACTGTGGGTTCATAGGAAGGCTGTGTAAATGATAGTGGGATGTATTCTGTAGCATGCCGGCTGGGTTTATTATCCTGTTGAAAGAAAGAGAGTGTAAACAGATGCACTCCTTTTTTTTGTCTTCCCCTCACTTTGTGCAGTGATCCTGAGTGATTTTTATCGACATGGAAACTAAATCTTATTGATCTATATTAAAGCTGTAGTTAGTCTTGCACTGGTGAAAGCCATGACCTGCTTACACAATGGAAACACCTAGGTACCCCCGTCAGATAAATTAATTAATAAATAAATCCATATCTCCAGGAACTTCATCACACACCATATCTGATTGACTAAAACCCCACAAGCATGAAGCAGTACCACAGGGCTGAAATATTTTTAGGTGAAAGAGCCATATTTGAAAGGTGACAGAGTGGGAACCAGGCCACCCCCACGCAGACCTCTGAGATAGACCACTGACATGAGGGATGTGAGGGAAGGGCAGTGTCCTGCCTACTTGCAGCCTTCAGTTCCCTACAGAATGTAAAAGGCAGTGATTTGCTTCACGAGTATTTCAGAGCATCCGATATCCCTCTGGGTTGAGGAGGGGAGTGGGAGAATATCTGGCATTTTTCTTTTTGAGGTGAAAGAGAGGATATTATTTGAAGACGAGCCCTGATTATGGTAAAAGACTGCTGTCTTAGCACCAAGGAGCTTTGCTCCCTCAGAAATGGAGAAAGAAGGAATATTCCTAAGGAACGAACAGGCGTATCGTGCCTTGCCTTTGGACAGCTTAAAACACTTCTGGAGAAAGAGCAAGCTGAACTAGCTGTCTGGAAAAACATGTCTGTGAATCATAGGAATAAAGAATTGTTCTGCAGATTTATTGCTGTTCTTTAACAATAGGTGGTCACAACATTCTTAGTTCAATGGGGAATATATATCTTGTGTTTAGAATTGATTAAAAAAGCAGTCTTGGAAAACTACGCTTAGTTATTTATATTTCCTGAATTTCCACCTGCACTTATATTTATTTTATTTAATTTAATTTTGTGTGTTTGATTTATAGCTATGGAGCCAGAGGGGAGAATAAATGAAATAAAGGGGACAAGTGAATATCATCTTAACAAGAAAAACCTGGGCTGCTGCCATGTCACCAAAATTAAGAAATGAGTAGTTTGGCCTCAAAAATAAGAAATGATCACATGCCCTGCATGAAGACTGGCATATTGGGAAAAAGAGGCCATGCAAGGTTAAGAAGGAATGAATAAATTCACTTGGACTGAAGTGAAGTATGAAGAACATATGCTACATAGACTTCACCAGCCTTGGGGGTGATTTGTGTTACTCTCCCAAATTGTGTTATTTCCCTCCCCTGTGCTATGAAGAGATGCAATGATTTTCTTCATCCGTTTGCCAGGATGGTGTATTTTCTATCAAAAAGGTCACAAAGTCGCTGTCAGTGGGAACATGTTTGTTTGTACAGGACAGCCCTTCCTCTGAGTGGAGAACGTCTAGAACGGCTGTGACGCTAGGAGTGGCGATGGGCTACTGGGGTCTGTAAAGCTTTACCCCAACTCCATGCCTGTTATCTGCTTCTGTCCCAACACGGATCGTGGACTGAGCATTCAGGCCTTAACACGGTTATTCCCCAAGTGAAGCAGAAGGTAGAAAAGGACAAGAAATAACCCAGACCTCAGATCTCCTTTCCCCCAACTCCTGAGGTTACTAACCTGACCCAAAACAGCAGAAAACAATTATCCATTGAGCAAGATGGAGAGGAGCAAGGAGGAAATTGTTCCCTTCTGAACTGCAGTTCCTCCGGGGCTTGGGGTGTTGTGGAGCAGCACAGCCACACTTACAATTTTTTTTGCCAACATGAGAAAATAATACAGCAGATTTTCAGAAAATTACACGGGCAATTGCCTGAGCCGGATACTCAGCTCGCTCATTTGTAGGCACAACAGTAGAAACAGATTGTGCAAGTTAGCTACATGATTTTCTGAAACATCAGTCTCCAAAGGCTGAGATTGTGCTGTTATTCAAAAGCAAAAACAGGTAATGTAATCTCCAAATACACGGGAGATTGCTTGTATCTGTTTCAAAATCAAAGAAGTAAGGATCAAGAAGGAAAGACTCTCTTCTGATAGAGGCAATATAAACAATCCTAATCACCACAGAATATTTATACTGTTCCTTGTGAAATATTTACACAAGTAATTCACATAATCTAGAATTTTAAGGAAAATGCAAGCCCCTAATTACGGATCAGCATTACAAAAGCTTGTGCAGCTTTACTCGAACCAAACTTGTATAAAAGAATAATGTAATCAGTAGGAAGGCTGATGAGCTGCCTGTGAAATGGCCCCTCTCAATCTGACACTAATGCTCTATCTGATCCAAACTATGTAGTACAAAGTATGAAGTTCTCTGCAAGTGATTACATGCAAATCTCCTAAAAGGTCCATTTTTCCTTTATTTGAACACCACAATGTAGGCTTTGTAGAAATTGCTTTCTCTAAGCTCAAAGCTAACAAAAAAGGTCTGCACTAGCCTTGCAAAACTTTTCCTGATATGCTTGGTCAAGGCAAAGCACCCTTCCATATTCCTATTACCCGAAGCAGGGAAGAGTTTCTATCCACGGGCCATTGCAAGACCTTTTCACCTGCTCTAGCAAATAACATTTGCACAAATATCTTGCAGGGCCATTGGCACTAATTTTCTACAATTAAATTCTGAAGTAATGCCAGAGGAGTCAAAACTGCGGAACGCTAGAAACCAACCAAAACAACACGACTTTAGAGCTTGCCGACCAGGGAGCAAAACCAGCTAATCCTTCACCAAAAAATCCGCAAGTTCAACTCGTGATTGATGATATGCTTTGCAACTTTCCTGTCTGGTGGGGATGGGTTTTACGTACAATGTATGTAAAACAATATATGGTGAGGCAAACTGTGCTGTTAAAGAATAAAACGTGTATTCCTCTCTGTTAGTCTTTTAGTCTTATCTTCCAGCAGCCACTTATCCTGTCTCCAATCTGGGTTGGAGTGTCTTATTTCTCTTCATTGATTACACCGGGAGCCTTGGGTGATCCTAACTCACATTTCATAAGTGAAAGTGGCATGAACCCTGGGCTTAACGTCTAGAATCTGCCTGAAGATAAGGCAATCTCACCGAGATGGTTTTGGCAGTGATAGTACAATTTGTTCCGTAATGCCTAAGGCCCCATCATATGCACAGACTTAACACTTCCCTTCCAAGCTCATGGACAAAGGTGCTGTGTAGGAGTGATGGAAGCAGAGACTAAACATATAGGCAGCTGGAGATAAAAGTTGCAGTGAAGGAGAACTTCGAAGCAATGATATTTTATGCTCCTCCTGGGAAGAAACAGTCTGCCTGAGTAAGTACAGTCCAAGGAAAACATACGGTTGCAGATCTCTGGAGCATGACAAAAGGGTATCAGAGTTATCCTGCAGTGAGAATCCAACCCGTCTATCCGTAAGCTCTCTGGGGAGGAACTTGGGGGTGAGAAGAATGTTGTCTGAAAAAAGAGGGTGTATCTGTTCCTATTTTTGTTGAACTGTTGGCTTTGGGTTTCTGTGCTGCATAAAGCTAATGAAGGTACTTGCTGTGCCTCTTACACTTACTGGGACAATTTCCTCCTGATCCCACAAATTGTATGGAAGTAATTTTCCAGTGACTGTTATTTCTTATATTCTATCCAGTTTCCCTTAATTTGGGGAAGACCTTTTTTTTTCCAGTGCAGGATTTCAAACAAAGCAGACAGCCTTCCTTCAACATTTAAGAGTCATGGTTCAGAAGACTGTTCTCTTTCTTCAGCTGAGAAAATAGATCAAGGCAATCTAGTGCTAAAAGACTGTTTTTACAAGGACTTCTAAAGGGATCTGATTAAGAAGAAAGGTTATTCTCCATAGCAGTATCTTTGAGCTAGCCCTGGGACTCTGGACTTGAAAACGGTGGAAAGGGTGAGGCTCCTGCAGAAGAGGAAAGCAGGATGACTGCACCAGAATGATGCTGAGCCTAGTTGATGTGCTCTAGACACAAGCAACAGGGCACAGTGTCATGCTAAAGGGGCTGCACCCCATGCCAGCACCTCTGCACAGCTCTGTCCTGTGGATGTGCCAACCTGATGGACGCCCAAGTCTGTCTCTCTGCACCCAGATTGATGGTGGGTGTAATTCCTTTCCCTTTGATTGAGAGAGACCTTCTGAGTAACCTGGGGAAGAACTCTTCAGACCTGTCTGATCTGATCCTTGTGTGTTGGACTCTCACTTGACATCCACCTCAAGCTCCCCCATGAATGGATTTAATACTTGTACACACCCTGTGTCAGGCACAGCTCATTAAAAAATCATGCCTATCCTATGTCTTCCAGCTAATTTTGATCTTTTTTTGCCTATTTAATCTGCAGGCTTTTCAATACACGGGTTGCTTCTCCTTGTGTGCATGTGAAGATAGCAAAACAGCGGGACCTTGATCTTGTGTTTGGCCATTAGGTGTTCTTGCAATGCAAGCTGTAATAGTAGGGAGGCTGTTTGCACTCAAGTAGCTGTAATTGTTGTGGAGGAGAGCTGTTCACAATGTTCTGCAAGCAGTGAGAGGCTGAGAAGTGTCCCTTTTACTACAATCTGAAGGCAGGACAAGTGCTGTGTTTCCAGGGAGGTCGAAGTTAAGACCACGTGCTTACTGAAAAACCTGCAAAGATGTGCAGCCCTCATTGCTACGATCCAAAGTTTCTCCTTCTAAAGCTGCACTTCAGCTTCCTTTTTTTTTCGGAATACTTCCTGAATTCTTGCTAAGGCAAAGAGGCAAAATATAGCTATGCTTCTGTCGGTGATGTTCTTCTCTACTGGGAAAAATTGCTAGTCACTGGTATTGCCCAAGATGGTAATGCAGGAATATGACAATATTATGCTAGAAAGAAATAGTGTTTGACCAAACATTCTGATTTTCTTTATTTTTGTTCCAGACCTTGAACCACATTAGCAAGTAAAGAGCAGCAAGAAAAAAGGAAATCAGTAGAGAGGAAGTTTCAGGTTATAGAATGGTATTTCCAGTCCTAAAATGGGAACAATTATTTTTCCTCCAAAATTACTGTATGTCTTTCTACAGACAGCAAGCCTACTTGCAAATGCAGTAGCAAGAATACAGAAAACTTCAGAGATGTAACTGATGTTATTGTTTATTTCTCCAAACTCTTGATTAAGATCTTTAAAGCTGTGATTCGCATACCTTAATCATTGCTGACTACGAGAAGAAAAAAAACCAACTACCTTGACTTTTGTTCATTTCCCTGCTCAGTGAAAAATGTGAAATTTTTCAAGGCACTATAGAAAGCTCCAAAGTAGGAGAAATTTTCTGATATAGGGAAGGCAACAATAAATCAAGACACGTAAAAGGCACATGAAGATTATTTGTTAAAAAAAATAATGAAGTCTCTATAGTTTGGAGAAGGATTTGCAGCAGTGTGAGCTATAAGCAGTATAGCTAAGGGAAAAGTATACCCATGGTCTCATTCACTTTAACAGTCTCTCTGTGTTTCGTTACCCAGCCTCTGTCTTTATTTTGAGGGAGGGTTGAAGGAATTGGTTATCTTTACAAAAAAGCTGTATGTTTTGGATGACAAACAGCCCTTGTTGGTTATCATGTCCATCTCTGAGGGGGGTTATTCACTATAGCATAAAACTCACTTCTGTAACAAATCTAATTTTAAATTCCCCATCAGTTAGTCTAGGCAGCCTGTTTCAGAGTCTTAGAGGTCTAACAATGCCCAGTCTCAGGTGTGCTTATGTTTTACTGCACTGACCACTCTCTGATAGGCTGGTGAACAAAGGAAAGTAGCATAGTGGTCTCTCTTATCTCTAATTTTGATGATTACCTGCCTGACCTGTTGGACAGGCTTGACCTTATGTACCCTATTCATATTTTATCTGGCCTTTGTTATTTTTTTTTCTCACAGTTCTTTTTGAAAAAAATGCCCTGATCTGCAAGCACCACACCAACTCAGTTGCCTTTCACCAGGTTGCTATGCCATCCTCATGTGTGTTGGCCAAATGAGTATAGTGGAAACACTCTTACTAAACAGCCCTTGAAGCAGTTCTGCAGACATTGCAGCGGTTCCATTGTGCTTTAATGAGCAACTCTGGCTTCAGTTTTGCCCTAATTTTTACCTTTTGGCTATCTGCAGACATTCATATGAGTTTTTTATATATATATATACACATTTTTATATATATAAAGCGACTATCACATTATTGATAAACATTCTTTGGAATCGCTCTGTCTCTTTTAAATTTTGATTTGAAAGACATAGAGCTGTTGGAGTGAGTCCAGAGGAGTCCACGAAGATGATTGTGGGTCTAGAGCACCTCTCATACGAAGACAGGCTGAGAGATTTGGGCTTGTTCAATCTGGAGAAGAGATGACTCCGGGGTGATCTAATTGCAGCCTAGCAATACTTAAAGGGTCCTACAGAAAAGTGGGAGAGGGACTGTTCAGGAAGGAGTACAGTGATAGGACAGGGGGCAATGGATTCAAGCTGAAAGAGGACAGAATTAGATTACATGTTAGGAAGAAATTCTTTACTGCGAGGGTAATGAGGCACTGGCACAGGCTGCCCGGAGGGATTGTAGAAGCCCCATCCCTAGAAGTGTTCAAGGCCAGGTTGAATGGGGCTTTGGGCAACCTGGGCTAGTGGAGGATGTCCCTGCCCATGGCAGGAGGGTTTGAACTAGATGGGCTTTGAGGTCCCTTCCAACCTAAACCAGTCTCTGATTCTATGATTATACAGAGGATAGAAGAGATTCTTTTTCTGTCCTGGACAATTTTTTAAGTGATGCTTTTAACTAAAAAAAAACCCAAAAAAAAACCAAACACAAAAAAACCAAAAACAACAAAACCCCACATTAATCTAAAACCCAGTTTTGTACAAGGCTGTATTATAATTCTCGTGGGAGAATTACATGCAAACAGTCTTGTACCTATGAAACTTCCCAGCAGTGTTACAGTGTCTTCTTGTTCTACATATAGAAAAATATAGTAACGGTTTTATTTCTCTGTGTACTACTTTCCTGATATCATATCCTATATAGTCATCCTATTAGTGGAGAAAATAGCATAAACTTAGCTCCCATTTAAACTCCTAAATTGTCCCTTGCCCCTTTATCACAGTCTTATAAAAATACTTGGAAAATTCATTTACCAAACAATTCTGAAGCATTACACTGGATTACCTGGAAAAAATCCAAAAGTTAACTAGAAAGAAGAGCTACAAATTATTTGGAAAAAAATTAAACAGGCACAACAGTTACTGCTTGTCAGTGAAAAGAAAGATAAAATAAGCAAGGATTTTGTGTTATTATAATTACCCAGGCTTTCAATTTCCTCACTTAGTATATTTATTTAGGCTCTGTAATTAAGCCATTTAATTGTTTGGTGTGCTTTAAGAACTGACCTTCATGTGTCAAGTAAAATGATACTACAGCAAGATAGGAAAGAATAATTAAAATGAACTTGAGAAGTCTAGAAGTGTAAAAAGCTTTTAAAAATGTATGGCTTTTAGGTTCTATATATGATCAGTTGTCTTTTGGTCATAAAGTTTTAAAAATCACAGGAGACAGCAAAATTAATGAAAACAATGCTGGGGTGGTTTCAGAAGTCCCGGATGGTCAGCAAAGTTGATGACTTCAAAAGGATATCTGTTAGTGTACATTTCTATGCTCATTCTTGCTACTTGAGCTGTTGGTTCCCTGATTTTTAATATTAAAAAGAGTTTTATCAGAGACAAACCTGTCTCTTGCCCAGCCTTGCTGGAGAGTACACTGAGATGAAGAGTCCTCTTAAGTCCTCAAAAGGCTTAGAAATAGGTTAAGACCACCAAAACTGAATGGAGCCTAGAATCAAGCTTTACCAATTCTTGGGAAAAGGCTCAAATTTCTAAATTCTTTCAGAAGAGATAGGTCTTGTCAATGCATGGCCCATCCTCAGAATACAGGTAGAAAGACTGAAACTTGGAGTCTTCCCATTAGTTTCGCTGGAAGACTTAAGATACTCATGTACTAAAACACATAGGAGACACCCAAGCTCCCTGTGCTATCAAGGTGGGAAAGGATTCCCTATAGTAGGTTGACTAGAACTTCCTCTGTTCATCTTCAGGGCCATCTGCCTCCTTCCGCTTCTACTACCAGAAACAAAGTAGGAAAAGCAAAATTTAGATGACTTTTACCTATAGACTGGATTTCTCCCAGTCTGTTCAGGACCAAGTGTCCCAAATGTTACCAGGTTTCTTAGGTTATATGTGATGGAGTATGTGTAAAAGTCACAATTTGCAGACCTCAGTCCTTAGAGTAAAGAACCAAACTTCGCCTTTCTTTACTTAAACTGAAACCATGAAGTCATCAAGTGTTGAGGCCCTGACAAGAAGCATATCAGGATTTTTTTGTAATGTTGGAGCTTGGTTTTTTTTGTAGGTGCAGAGAACCTACAGCTTATGATGAAAAAGTAAGTGGAATTTGGCATATATCTGTTTTATAATCAAAGCAAACAAAATTATGTTTAAGAGACAATGCTTGAAATTGCTAATGCACATAATCATAAGAGTGGGTTATTTCCAAATATAGCCTAAAGGGTCAAATCACCTGCATGCAGATTTTGAACAGAAAGAATGAGCTGTATTTTTTGTGTTATTGGCTGAAAAATACTGCTGTCTGTCCCTGTGCCTTGGGGCATAAACTAACCCACCAGGCCCCCATGGGAAAACAACACATATGTGGGCATGCTTCAAGAAAAACAAAACCTCACTGCTCCCTGCTATAGGCTCAGCATATGCAGAAGCTACAATAAAACTCACTGAAGTTTGGGATTTGAGCAATGGACAAGTAAAGGTGCTGTTGACAAACTGGTTTGCGTCTGAAGGTTCCCGATGGCATTCCTTTATCAAGGTGCCCTTTCAAAGGTAGTTCTGGTTGGACCTGTCTGCTCTTCTACTATAACTCTGCTGTCTTTTTGTTGTTTTGGGGCTTTTTTTCCTATTTTTTCTTTCCTTTTCCTTTCTCTCAGTTTTCTTTTATGATGAAACTGATGCAAAGATAGGTGTGAAAAGGCATGACATTTCCTTTTTGCTAGTTTAGCTTTTTGCTGGTTTAGCTAGCTTGGGGACATGCCTATGATTTTTATTATGCATGTCCCCAAGCTATCTAAACCAGCCCCTGGAGCTATTTGAGTATTCTGGTCTTCCAGTCAATGCAAGCAGTGGCTCTGTAATCTGGGACCAATGGAGCTACTTCACAATCAAAGTGGTCGTTTTGGTGTGAACATTAAAAGTCCTCACACACACACACACAGAAAAGGGTTCTGGTAGACATTATTCCATGCCATTTACCCTGCAAAAATATATACACTCATACAAGCTCTGTTATAAATGCTAAGCACTTTCTCTAAACTTGCACTTGGCTGTGAAGTCTACTGCTGGTATTTCAGATTTGAAGCAAGCTTGTCTGTGTTTTCGGAGTATATCACTTCTAATAAAAGATACTACCTGTGCCTATAAGCGTTTTCTTAACTCCTCAGATTATCACACCTACAAAAATATGCCACTAGGCTGATATTTCAGGGTCTCAAATGGCATACAGATGCTTGCTGGCTCATTTTGAGAAATGGTTTTCTACTACAATATCGGTTTTATAACTGTATTGGTAACAGTTATAATCATGTAAAGCTCTTCAGGTAGTAAAGCACCAAACAGATTTCTCTTCATCCTCTCACTTTTGGTGGGGGAAACACTCACATCAGGTAATAAAAGGATGTGAAAACCTGATGCGAATGACATGAGATAACCCTATTATTTAAAATACAAGAAAATCTGCCACAGGTCTCAAACAGATAAAAAGAGAAGGTGAGGAAACTGAATGTGTCCATCTATGGAACAATCTATACTTGGTACACAGTTTTCATTTTTGAACTTTGTCATACTGTATCACTGATGCCATCCACATCGCCACAAGCAACAAGAGAAAAAGCTATTTGGACTTTTTTGAACAAATGGGGAACCAAAGACTGAAAATGCAAGAAGCACAGCAGCACTGGAAGTTAAATCTGCTGCAAACAGAGAGGGGGAGACCACCAAGGGCCACTGGAGAAAGCTTACAGGGTCACAGAATCATAGAATTCCGGGATCTCCTAAGTTGGAAGGGACCCATAAGGATCATCGAGTCCAACCCCTGGCTCCACACAGGGCCAGCCAAGTCAGAGTATGGTACTGAGAGCATCATCCAGATGCTTTTTGATCTCAGTCAAGCTCAGTGCTGTGACCACTTCCCTGGGGAGCCTGTGCCAGTTCTCAGTACAGAACCTCTTCCTAACATCCAACCTAAACCTCCCCTGTCACAGCTTCACGCCATTCACTTGGGTTCTATCCCTGATCCCCAAAGAGAGGAGATCGGCGCCTGCCCCTTCGCTCCCCCTCATCAGGAAGCCACAGACCTCCATGAGGTCTCCCCTCAACCTCCTCTTCTCCAGGCTGAACAAACCCAGGGACTTCAGCCTCTCCTCATAAGACTTCCCTTCTGGACCCTTCACCATCAGGATACGGGGAGGAGACAAAAATATGGGAGTTTTGCAAGGCACCTCAACATATTATGTACAGAAAGAGAATTGGTGAAATAATGGTGGTGCACATGACCATTGGACTCACAGGATGGGAAGGAATAGCATCTGCAAATTATTTTCCCTCTGGTTTACTTAGTAAAACATATGTAAGCTCAGAACAGGTATCATGGGGGAAAAAAACTTCAGCTGCTGTAACTTGTGAGCTACGTCAGGTAGAAGAATAGAGATTGGTCTGTGGCTCAAAATCTCCACAGCAACAGGCATATCTGCTGCTTTTGTTAATGCTAGTGGGAAAATGGAAGGGCAACATTTTATTCAGAGAAAGCAGTTGTGTCTGATTATACAGTAATGCTAGTTCAGAGCTCAAACAGGGATGGATTTTCCCTAACTGTGAAAACAGCTCTTTAAGTCATTAACTTCTGCAGTTCCTCAAGAAATAGGTATATTTAAAATAATTTCAAACCTCCATGGCCAGCCATTGTAAAAATTATTGCTGATTTTTTGTAAAATACAAATAATTCAAGGTCTGCTTTTGCTGTGGGCAAAGGCCAGTTGAGGGAACAGGAAAGGATTTATGATGTATTCCGTTCTTCTTTTTTACTTGCTGTGATGCTGTGGCATCAGCCAAGAGATGGAACAATGAATATCTTCTTCACACTTCCCATTTTATCCTTCCCAATGGTACAAGGTGGCTGTTAAACCATGTAATGGAAACCTGGACTGGAAGAGTGATTTCTGTACCTATCACTGATGGAACTGGAACTACAGTTCTTGGAGCAGTACTTCTCAAATCATTACATTTTCCCAATCTCATTTGCGCATTAATTCAGCAGTCTATTTCACCACGGCCAGTACTAAAATCCATACGGAAATGATCCATCTAGTGACTTGCACATTACTGTACAGGCAGGAATTACTCCCTTCGGATCCCTCACAGGTGATAAGCACATGCCCTTGAGCTGAGGCTTTTTTCAAATCCCCTGTTGTTGTTAGGCAAATCTCTAGCACTGTTTAGAGTATTTTCTGAACAACGGCATCTTCTTCTGCCACCTGCTCACCAAGGCCTTCAGAATCACTGGAAAAAACACTCAAATTCCAAACTCAATTTCCAAAGCTGTCCCAGCAGAACAATACTTAGTGTTTGCATCACGTTTTATCTGACAAACGGTTTTACAGAAGCAAGTTTGCTTCTTAGAGGAGAAAACAGATGGGCAGTAAAGCTACCTGAACACAATCTTCTGGTGGATCAGTTAAGAGTGCAACACATCCCTCAATTCCCACTGCAGAGCTCTATCCACTTGATCATCCCATTTGCTTAAGAAACTTCAGTAGTAATAGAGGGAGTGGCATTGAGACTGAAAAGAAAGCAAATGAAACCAATCTACCCCTCACACCTTGGGGTTTAAGGGGAGTCTGTGATGAGTAGATGTGTTTTGGGAAATATTTGTTTGGGTAAAACCTGCCTTCATCTCAAAAGGGAGTATAACTAGAATGAAATGAACACTAATAATGCCAGCTTATTGGCTATTCTGTAAAATCCCATTTATAAGCCTATGGATGCTAATTAAGTGCCTTGCACTGTCAAGCAGAATTGTACATTATTCCCAAATGAAAGAGCATGGAAAGTGCTAAAGATGTCGCCACATTGATTAATGTCTAAGCCAGGTGTTTTGTATAACCAGACTCTTCCTGTCTGGCAACTTTTTCCCATTAATTTGGCTTTTTATATAAGGCTCCTGGTCCTGTGTGGAGCCAGGAGTTGGACTCGATGATCCATATGGGTCCCTTCCAACTCAGGAGATACTATGATTCTGTGAACTGTTTCAACAGCCATTTTTGTTCTTTCTTACCACAGCTCAGCACTAGCACGGTGAGCCTCTAAGATTGTCCCAGAGTCTGAACTTGGCAGAAATCAAGCAGAAGCTGCTATGAATAATAAAGTAGAATGAGAGCATTTATGATTGACCTTTGAAGAAAGGATATTATCTGCTAATTGTGATTAAAAAAAAAATAAATCTGGCCTTTATGAGAAGACGCATAGGTAGAAAAATTAGCTATAAGAAATACATATGCGTTTATACTCAGCATGATGGAAATGTATAGCTACGAGGTAAGATTGATGGAGTAGGTTCAAAAATGGTCTGTGAGACACTCGGAGAAGGAGGCACAGAGAGCTGGCTTCAGGCAGGACAGCTCTGGAAATGAAAAAAAAAGGTGGATACAAACGGGATGCTGCTTCCTAGCCAGCTTCCCGTGGTGTGTCCCTGAGCTAGAAAGCTCTTCAGAAGTGCCAAGGACTAAAGAGATTCACCCACACAGACTAGTGCCATCATAAACCCTGATGCACTGTTGCATGACGCATATAAGCCCTCAGGCTTTTTGGGTCTGTAGAGAGGTACAGACCAGGCTGAGATTCAAATCCTTCAAGGTGTTCCTATGCGCTTTGCTCAGTAAGGGCTTGGGAAGGAGGTACATTTCCAAAATTCTCATTTCAAGGTCCACCAGTGACAAGTGTGAGCATCTGAGCTTTGCTTGCCATGTGCAAAATGTGTATCGTGCCTACTCAGAGCTGATTACCTAGGGTCATTTTCCACATGGACCAATATTATTGATTTTAATTGAATTACTAATAGCATAAGGCACTATTTAATGAGACTGAAAGAGGGGGTTGGAAATCGCTGTGTCCCAGATTGGGTTGGATGTGTTCATGCAGAGGCACGTTTATGCTGTGAACAACCCCACTGAAATCAATGTGCATCCCTGTAGAATAACTTTTTGCCCAGTCCGATTAAGACGATAAAAACCAACCTTCCTTTGATGAGAAAAGTTGCATAGAAGTATGGCATTAATTTTATATCCTTTCTTATTAATATATTAAACCCCACATCATTCTTCAGGGTAGATGAAGCACACCAGTGCCTAACATGACTGTAGGTTACAATCACCCACGTCATTCTCTCAGATAGATGGCTTTTCCACAGTGTATCCTAGACGGCCAAAATATCAGGAGGGCAATTTATCTCTAAATTATGGCTGTCAGCAATTAATCCTCTTTTGCTCTGGACTTGAATGACCTTTATAAAGAAGCAGTTTAAATTATAAAAAAAAAAAAA
>VZTU01025839.1:352519-374703 GCA_013400835.1 Zapornia atra
GAGAAGAAATGAACCATCCTACCACAAACAAATACACTTTTGTCTTAAACTTGCAGTAAGAAAAGACACAAAAAGCTCCACAGCAGTCTCAAAACATAACCCAGAAAATGTATGCTAACTGACTTTTGCTGTGTTTGAGGATAAAAAACTTTCCCGTAGTGGCAGTGGGAAGCCTGTGACCTATCCAAGGCTTGCCAAAACCAGGTCATCTCTGTGATAAACTGCTCAGTCCTGCATTTCCATCTTGAAAAGTTTCCTGATGAAGTGAGAAAGAAAATGTCCGGCCTCTGTAGATATGGTGTTTCTTAAAACCTTGATCAAAATCAAATGTCTCCCTCCCTTTATTAGGAACGTTAAACAGAAGCAGCTGTGGCAGGGACATGTATACTGTCAGTGTGACCTTCAGAACTGGTACCTGCTCACTGGTAATTACATAGCAATAGCTGTTGATCATATAGAAAGTGAATCCAACACCTTGTAGGAAATACCTTTGAGGAAACAGAGTCATAACGAAATGCTGCCCTGCTTTATTTTCGTGAGTGAATGCTAGCATTCATAAAAATAAACGACTACCATGACAGATAAGAAACAGACATTGTTTTTGTGCAGATTTTGTGCAGACCCTTTCGGGTGAGACATCTCTGCCTGTTTGCGTGATTGTCTTACTTGCACGGTCTTGGCTTAGGCCTTTCCTTTTGCTAAAAAAGAGAAGGGAGACCTTTTCAAACCACTCCCAAATGTGTGGAGAAAGGCAACCTGCTAACTTAGTTTTTAAAGAAAAGGACATAGGAAAATAAGCAGAATCAATTGTGGTGAAATTATGCCTGTGTTTGAGCTTCCAGGTTTTTTGGTGGTGTGAACAAGGCAAAGAACAGGGGCCTGGTGAATCTGGCTAGGAAGATTAAGCATGGAAAAAACTGTTTTGCATTGTTCATTTTTTTCTCATCTGAAAATCTGGGAGCTTATCTGAAGAACAGTGGCGACTTCTCCTTCGGATACAGCAATCTCTTCCGCCTCAGATTCGTTATATGTGATTTTAAGCTCTAATTGACACTGCCTTATCTATGTTATTCTTAGAAACCAGAAGTTAATCCATAAGAGCTACAAGTTTATCTTCCTCCTTTCTAGACACATCTCCAAGTAAGACACATTATCAAAGTAATATGGCACCTAATCCTTCTGGAAGAACATAATGTGCAGAGCACATGTGCAGAGCACAGAGATATGTAGAGCAGGACACCCACATGCCCAGGGCTCTTTTTAGGAGTGAGGGCTGGGTGCACATACTATGTCCCTGTGGTTCCTAGGAGGTTTGATTGGATGGTTGGGACAAACAGACCTGAACTTTCTCCAGATTCCTATCTGAAAGTCTCTGCCTAGGAAGGATGACCTCTCCATGGGGACTCAAGAAAACTAAGAAGCTCTCCCGTAGTCCATCACTATCTCATCATACCCTGTCCTGTTTTAAGAACTAAAGTGAATCATCAGTTTTCAGAGTTGTCAGCTCAGCACCAGTCTCCAGGGCTGCATTTACTGCATAGAGAAAGCCCATCCTGCTTCTCTCCCATCACCCCACGTATCCAAACCTGCATCAAGTGTCCATATGGTAAATGATTACATTAGGTGTAAAGGTTCCCTTGGAGAACTGAGACCTGTGTTTATTTGCAGAACAGGTGAGGTCTGCTATTAGGGTTAAATGGGATGTTTGCAGGAAAATGTTTAAATAGTTCTGGTTCAGTGAGTGCAGTAAGCACTGTAACAGAGGTGGATAAAAGGTGCTGGAAAGTTAACTGCTTGGCCAGGTTTAGCCACGATCTTAACCCCCTGTAATGAAGCAATTATTTGGCGTTCTGAGTATGAATGTGGAGTGAAGGAAGTTTCCCACTTGCCTGAAGAGGATGGTCACTTCTGAACTTTCTCAAACAGACACTTTTGGGACTTTAAGGCCATGATGAAGCAACAAAACCAAACAGCTCACAGGGATGTGAATGTATGAACTTAATGCATCCAAAGCTTAGATCAAGTGCCCATGTAAGAAAGGACCAATTCAAATATCTCAAACCGATTTATTCCCATTTCCCAATTTGTTTATGTCATACATGACGTTTAAGTCTTCATCCAAACCTATCAAAATATTCATTGGTGACCCACTGCTGGAAATGGTTAAAAAGCATGTGTGGGGAAAACTGTTCTGTTGGCATGGTGGGGAATATCTAAACTTCAGCTTAAGCCAAGTCCTGAAGCACAAAAAGTGCTATAAGATCAGTGAGCTGGACAATATTGTTGATCCCTGGAGCAAAGATGAAAGGTTTGAAAGAGCAACAACTATCTGAACAGCCCAAACACGAATACTTAGTTGATGGTTCACAGCATTAGAGTCATTAGGAATGGAAAAGACCTACAGGATGCACCATGATTATTCTGCTTCAGTGTTCTGTCCTGTGTTTCAAACTGGACACAGACTTCTCTGACCCAAATGTGGATTTTACTACGTGCCTTGTAAAATCAGTTTGATTGAGTCAATCTCTTGTAGAGGGAATATTAAACTGCGAAGCATAAACAGGGGTTTCCATAACATGATGGGGGTTTTGGTCTATTTGTTTTGTTTGTTTCCACGTGCCTTGCCGTGCCTTGCCTACCCTTCTTTTTTTCCTTTTTTCTCTTCAGTGGGTTTTAAATTATCTAGAAGGTAAAAGAAATACTCTCTTCTGGAAGGGAAACATTTTCACAGAATGACAGAATCACAGGATATCAGGGGTTGGAAGGGACCTCAAAAGATGATCTAGTCCAACTCCCCTGCCAGAGCAGGATCACCTAGACTAAATCACACAGAAACGCATCCAGGTGGGTTTTGAATGTCTCCAGAGAAGGAGACTCTGTGCAGTCTTTCTGGGCAGCCTATCCCAAGGCTCTGCCACCCTCCCAGTGAAAAATTTTTTCCATATGTTACCATGGAACACTGTATGCTTCAGCTTGCACCCGTTGCCCCTTGTGCTATCATTGGACATTGCTGAGAAGAGCCTGGCTCTGTCCTCTTGACACTCACCCTTTGCATATTTATAGACATTGATGAGGTCACCCCTCAGTATCCTCCTCTCCAGGCTGAAGAGACCCAGTTCCCTCAACCTGTCCTCATAAGGAAGGTGTTCCAACTCCCTTCATCATCTTTGTGGCCCTGCGCCGAACTCTTTCAAGTTGTTCCCCATCCTTCTTGAACTGCCAGATGCAGAACTGGACCAAATATTCCAGGTTCTCTCAACCTACTAACCATCACCCTTCTAATACACCCCACGATGCCATTGGCCTTCTTGTTTGCAATGGCACACTGCTGGCTCATGGTCATCCTGCTGTCCACCAGGACCCCCAGCTCCCTTTCCACAGTGTTTTTCTTTCCACGGTGTTTGAAACAGGGATTCACACCAGACAAATATCTGCTAGACAAAACGAGCTGCTTCACCAGATGAATGCAGAGTGCACATCCTTTCCTTCAGGAAATTATTTGTAGTGGTAGAAACAGTGAGGTATTTTAAAAAGTGAGATCTTACAAGAATGGGAAATTGCTCCAAGTCATCCTTATGGAATCAGGGACAGAGGGCTGGAAAGAAGTGCAGAGGCATATGAAGAGAATTCCTGAGAAATTCCAGCTTGTGGCCACATGTGGCACTCGTAAACTTAATGGGCGTCTCTGTTGTGTGAGCTGATATTCACAACCTGCAAGACAACCTACGACTGGAGCAGAGCAGGACAACAGCACCTATCCCAGCATTTTATGCATGGCATTTCAGGACAACCAACTTGCACAATTGGCAATTTTAAGAGAGTTCATCAGAGCCATCGCTATACGAGAAACAGTGCTAGCAATTTATTCACAAGAGGTCCAGCGTTGTTTCTGTTGCCTCCCAGACATCCCCTGGAGCTAGCTGTCATCCTGATCCCAGAGACCGACCTCTGATCAAAGTTTCCCTCAGCTTTTCTCCTTTTTGACAAGCGCCCAGTCTCTGCATGCTGGGCTTCAACCTTTCTTCCAACTCTATTACTTGATGTAAGAATTTGCAGGCGACAGGAAGAAGACAAGCCGCAGCTTTTGGCATGTTCAGAATTGAAGGTGCAAGATAGAAGCAAAAGTACTGTGCTGGAGAGTCAGCCTCAATGCATAGCTGTTCTGGCTGCATATTCAAAGCAGAAAGTCATGAAATAAAATTCAAAACCAGATTTTTTTTTTTTTTTTCAGTGGGTGGTGAGGCACGGGCACAGGTTGCTCAGAGAGGCTGTAGGTGCCCCATTCCTGGAAACATTCATGGTCAGGCTGGACAGGGTTCTGAGTAACCCGATCTAGTGGTAGATGCCCCTACTCACTGCAGGGTGTTGGACTAGATGATCTTTAGATCTTTAAAGTTCCCTTCCAATGCAAACCACTCTATGACTCGATGATTTCCATGTTTCTCAAGATCCTGACTGCATTGTGGAAGCTGCTTTCTTCCTGCCAGATGTGCTCTCTTTCCTTCCTAGCCCGGTTTAAACTGGCATTGCTCCCTACACAGACTGATTTCACCAGTGGATCCTAAGGCTGACTACTCTCCCTGTTCTTCTCAGAGTCTCGGGCTAAATATATCAAATAATTATATTGGCATACTCTTGGCAATAAGACCTGGGCTCAGTCTGTCCATGCACCAAACCCATCAGAAGCTGTTGAGTCACCGTCTTCTCTTTTTACTGTGGTTACAGTACTGTGGGATGTGGCTGCGCTGGCTTTGAGGTTTACAACAGACATGCAAGGGGCTGGCAAAGAGCTGGGGTTGCATGAGCTTACGCAACAACGCAGAGCAAAGTATTTACTACCTGTTTAGATTTGCTTTGGATGGGAGCCCTTTGAGCGGGAGGGAGAATTGGAAAAGGTACTAATTAGAAACCTGCTAAACAACTTAACAGATGACAGATGTCTCCAGCATTGAAAACTAGAGGTGAAAAAGACCATTTGCATCTTGTTTACCTCTTTCTACTTGAGATGGGCTATGAGACTATCCTCATATATTTTCATGTACTTTACTCTGATAGGCTTTAAGTTACCCAAGTGATAAGGGCTGTACACCATGCAATATGCTGTACAGTAATTGCAGTATTTTTTGAATGAACATTTATATTCTAGATGGACTGATAACAAGACTATTAGTGATGTTTCTGGGGAGGGGGGAGTGTGGAGGTTAGAGCACTCCTCACTTTTTATTAGGCTGGCCTTTGTTCAGATGGAACTGTAATTCTCATTAACAAAAGCAACAGAATGCCATACACAAGGCACTTAACTAATACCATAAAAGAAAGCACCTATCCAAATGCTCCTGGAACGTATACCAAAAGATGTTTCTGTCACTATGGTTCATCTCTAACAAAGGCTGGGCTGATTGCTGAAGAAGTTCACCTTGCCTCGAAAATCATCTGCGTAAAAAGTCAAGCTTTAGGGGAGCAGCAGCAGATTGCATCTAAAGTATTAAAAGAGAGGAGCAAGGTCTATCTAAGTATTTTCTTTTGTGTGCTAAAGATGTTTCAGAAATATTCGCCTTTCAGCCGCACTGGCCATCCAGTAGAGATCTTTGCAGCAAGTTGCTGTTCTTTGCTATTCTGATGAGAATCATAAAAATTATTTTAATATAATTCAGGCTTGAAACCTTTTCTGAGAACTTGCTCTAATTCTGGTGACCAAGTGCTGCAAGCTAACGCCATCCGCAAAGTAGGCAGGGGCAATCAACCTTCCCCCAAAAAAAGAAATCCAAGTTGCCCTGTGTCTTCAGGCAAACTGCATAATGTTCGGTCTGTAGCACTGAAAGTGCTCTTCCAACTTCTTAATTCCAGGTATTTGACACTCAGCCTGAATTCATGCCAGTGATTATTTGCATCACTTTCCAACCTCCAGCACTCTGTGTCTGCTGTCTGAGTTACTGTCACTACCTCTGTGAACAGCACCAAGATCCATATGGGTGGATTTACTGCTTGATGGAGCTAAATAAGCAGCACAACATCCACAAAATCGCCTGTTTTTCAAGAAAGATCCTAATGATTCTCAGGCATTTCGTATCCTGTCCAACCGATCCAGACTTCCCTTCCTGGTAAGCAGTTTTCCCATTGCTGAATATATTCTGCACGTACAGAGCCTTTTTTCTTGGCAGATCTCTGAGCTGATCCCCATGCAGCCTAACCCCTAGAATACGTCCTGTGTGCTTACTGAATTTTTCATGAATCCCACATTAAATCTGCAAGCTTTGAGGTGCACTGGGGAGCTGACATATTTACCCTTCCAGATCAGCACCACCATTATCTCTCCTAAGGAAGCACAGGAGCACCTTTGTTTTCCAAAATAAGTGTGGGCAAAGGAAAGACTGTGGTCCTCACCAGTCACTCAGCTGCCACATCATCATTCTCCTCAAGTGCATTCTTTATGCCATTTATTAGCATTGCTAATACCAAGCACCTCATTTTTATGCCGCTAGCAGCGATTGTGAAAGCCATACTGAACTTTCTAATCCATTTATCTATTAATTTATTATCTAATTAAGGCTCACAGTGACAGTGCTATTTGTTTAAAAATGCCCTCAAACTAAACCAATACAAAACACACATGCATTCAAATCAATTAAAATGGTACTTGGTAATGTTTTCCTTAATCAGTCGGTTACTGTTCCACTACCCTTTAAAGGAAGGCAACATTCACTTTAACTTCATCATAATCCTGTGACCTACTTGCACAGTGCCAAACTGATACAAATGGATGTTACTGTCATGTCATAAGGGCATGGAATAGTACCAGCCATGAATTTTGCAAGAGCCATCCTAGGAATAAGGCTTTTTTTTTTTTTTTTTTGCATAAAAGGGCCCCAGAACATTACTTTAAATGCCATCACTGAACGGCAGGCAGGCAAATTGGAGGCAGAGTTTGTTAAAGTTTACATCATACTTTGTGCTGCATCTTGGTGATTTTTTTTTCCTCCCAAGAGTTGTGTCCTTTGCACAACGGCGGCAGAGCCTAGTGCCACATGCCTCATGCTTCGTGTTCGTTGAGGGGGTAAAAATAAACCGCTCTTCCTATGCTGCTTAAACAAAGCCTGACCTCACTCTTGAGCTGTGTCAGAGAGACTTTCCACCCCAGCATCCACACAGGGAAAAACCCTGCCTAAACCATAATGCCATTTGTTTTGGCCACTGACTTCAAAACCTGTTGTCGCTCTCACAAAATGTGCAGGCACTGCACATCCAAACCAGGTGCGGAAGTGACACCGTGATCTACCTTCCCGATACCGTGAAAGATCAAACCTGATGTTAATTGCTTACTGCTGCAAACGGTTTCTGGGGCACAGCTGGAAGAGAGCTCTACTCCCTTTACCTCTTTCCTTGCTCCCAGCACTTGCAGTAGTAACAGCACAGATTATCACGCTGGAGAGAGTTGCTCCATTTGGTTATTTAGAAACATTTTTAAGAGCATCTTTCAAAGCCCACGATAATGCACACTGACACCAAGGTCTGAAACGCAAATCCCGGCGGACTCAGTCTATCCTGTTCAGCCTGGAAATGCACGGAGGGACATTCATTCAGTCTCGAGATTTGTGTTTGAACATGATTAAGGACAACCACTGCTGCTTTTCCCCTCCTGCACGAAGCATCACTTTCCCTTCTGCTCATTATTTATGGTACTGCATAAGATATTTTTAAGATAAGGAGAGGCAGAAAAAGCCAGATTGAAGATACATATAGCTGCAGTTTCTTTAACTAAAAATGCCTAAATAACATTTCTCAGACAATTTGCTTCTTGGAAGTTGTTGGTGGGTTGGTTTTTTTCCCCCCTCTTTTTAATATTAAACAGGTAGCTGAAAGAAAATGAAATGTTATAAACAGGGTATTTGTATACATGAGAAGTCAACACTTCTATTAGCAGAGTTTTAAAACTCCAGTTCTGCACTGGCTGAAACGACACAGCGATACATGGGATAGAAATCACTCACTTTGCCTGAATTATACGCAATCCTTTTAAAAAGTGCAGAAATAAACCTGAAGAGCCTTCTTTTCCTTTGCAAGGGAAAACAAGGGAACAGGATAGAGCCTTTAGGATCTGACCTTGCTCCTTCTGAAGTCCAGAGGAGACTGCATCTGTGAGCTTCAAACCCTCACTGCCTTCCAGCACAAGTGTCAGCCCACAGGCTTGCAAGCTAGTTTTCAAGCGACAGCTAAGCCACCTGAAGGGTTGCTCTGCTTTATCAGTTCAGCGGGGATTTGTTTGATCAGGTTGACTGGATGATGTCTTCCTGAGTGACAGCCACGGGTCTGAGTAGCAGATGTGTGTTCAATAAAGCACGTTCCACTCCCAGAGCTTATTTCTTTCCTTTTGTGCCTTATTTACCTTGGCTGACATTATGACACTCAATTAGTCTTAATATTGGAAATGTTTTCTGGGTTAGAGATTTCTGTTTAATAAAGGCTGGGAGGAAGTGCTAGCTCTGGTTAGTGATGCTTGACTCAAAGGAAAATAAACTCCCCCAAGAGCCTACTGACAGCCAACCCCTGATGCTGAGCTGCAGGGGGGGTGTGGAGGTGGGAGAGGAAGCCACTGCTGCAAAGGATGGGGACCCATCGCTGTCAAATATCAGGGACCATGTAGGAAACTTCATATGCATGTGATGACTCACAGCTCACGGGAGCAGCCTGAAGGTGAAGCTGCACTGTGTGGTTTCGGGAGCAGAAGAGGCTGCGGTCCTGTTTCTGCGTCATGGTTGACTCTGTTGGCTGAAGTCAGGATGCTTGCTGTGGGATGGGGATGCTCACTGCTTTACTGAAACAGGTCAGCTCAAAATCAGGCAGAAAATAATAATTTAGCCATTATTTTGTTCTTTAGGATCTTTTCTAACAAAGAGAACTCAGTGGTAACATTGCTGCCCTCAGCAGAGAGATCTCTGCTAAAGCTCCTCACTGGAGGAAGAGGAGGAGGGCTGCTGGCCCAGGGGGAAGGAATGGGCAACACCACCATGAGCAGAAAGGGCAGGATGAAGTGCAAGGACAGAAGCTCATGAAGAGGGCAGTGGCCGGAACCTTCTCTGAAGGGATAGCTAGAGAAAAGCCTGGAGTCCATGTTAGGAAAAAGAAGAGACTTCCAGGAAAGAAAGGGTCTTCAGGAGGTCAGACACCAGGACCTGCCTTTTTTTGGGCTGCCTTTAGTCTAATACTCACTTAGAAGTGAACCTTGTGGGTGCTGTTACAGCTTGGCCATGCTGCGGTACAGTCGTTAACATTGGCTATCAATCAGAGCTTAAATCCAGGAGGCAGCAGGTGGGTGCAGACAGCAGTCCTCTCCCCCATGTAGCGCCATTCCCTTGGATCATCCTGCTCTGATCCTGTGATTATGCTCTATGGGGAGGCTCCTTATGTGTACCGGACTCATATGCGTGCGTCTATCCTACAATTAACCACTGGCAAACCAAAGGCAGGGGATACACCAGCATCCTACAGACCCCAAAGGGACACCATGGCTAGGCTTGCTGTCAGTACAACACATAGGTTGGCTCTTAAGGGCAGCCTCAGGGATGAGAGGTGTTTTGTGTCCAGCACTGAATGTGCTTTTGCAGAAACTTAGCAGTAGTAGAACACAAACTTACTCGAGGAAGAATATGGAGGGTCATACTCAGCTCTCCAACATAGTGAAGTAAAACAACTTTACATCAGCATTTGCATTTAATAATATTATATTAATGCTTTAATTAATTTAAAAACAAGCTGGGGAAAGGATTGGCTGAAGATTTCCAAATAAATAATTGGAGAGGCACATCCTGCCTATATTAATTCTGAAAATTCATCGGTTCACAATAACACATCTATTGATACGCAGTTATCACATCTATATCAATGTCTTCCTATATTAATATTTGGGTGAGAGAAGTGTGGGAGAGTCATTTTCTAATATTATTGTGACTGACAAAGAAATCACTGACATTTAAATGGATTCTCTATACCGCAGATAATTCTGGGAATGTACTATAAGAAAAGTAAAGATCTCCTGTTGTTCAGTTTTCGATTTTCAATTAATTTTACAGCTGTGCTCTCGAGAAACTGACATAAAAACAGGTTATTATGGAAAGTTCCTACAAAATGTTCAGCTAGTATTGTTAATTCTGTTTTAAAACAACTCTCTCCCTATGCAATTATATTTCAATAAGCAAAAGGTTATCTCTGTTGTAAAGACACATAATGGAGAAAACACTCAAAATGTTGCAGTGTTATCACTGGAATTTATCCTCCAGCACGACTACATTCTCAATTACAGCAGAACAAACGTATTAAATATCCTTCAGATAGGAACATCATCCAGTAGCTATCTATTTCTGAAAAGTTTTAGATCCCAAGGAAAGAAGAGTTTCTTTCACCTACATTATGCTCAGTTTAAGAAAATAAAATAGAAGCCAGATAGAAACAGCTGAGAAAGAATAGGGAAAATCTCCATGATATGACCCAGAAGGCCAACCCAGGATTTCTATTTGCTAGAATTATTATTGGTATTGTTACTGTATCATCCTCAGTGCACCAAAACCTTTTTAGCGTGAACTTGTGCGAGTCACCGGTCACCTATGATTCACTTGCCTCATCTATAAAGTGGAAATAAATGTCCTTCCCACAGCTGGGTCTTGTAAAGACACATTTGCAGGATTGGAACACCAGTATAAACCGGTTTCTTATTCAGGGCTTTATAAACTGTAATGAAAAAAGGCTGAGTAATCACCAACAATGTTGATGTCTTATCTGAGATTCCCCCTGAGATCCTTCTAGTCACGGGAAAGTGACAAATTATTTTTCTTGTGTTTCTAATAGAGTCAAAATGAGCATGGCTCTTTGTAATGTCAGTTCCTTAACAAGCTCTTAAACTTTCATTATGTCTTGCTCTGCTGAAATGTTTTTTCGCTGCAGAACCAGACATCAAAGATATAATGTAGCTCTGGACACTGGGGCTACTTCACCAACTGCTGCTCTTAGATTATCTGTAAGAGAGCAACATATTGTTTTGTTTTTATGAGATCCTGTAAAAGGAGAGCTGGTACTTAGAAAAAAATGAAATGCTGCAAGCAATATATTGGCTGGATTAAGTTCACCTCCAATACTTGTAATTTCAAGGAATCTCTACCAAGTTTCAGTATAAACACGTTGTGGCTGTGCTTATGTGGAGACGAAAAGAGGCTGCAGGCTCCAGTTCACATAAATTTCCTGCTTAATGTCGCCATGGCTTAGGCTCAGGGTCATTGTGGTTTGACCCCGCTGTGTCAGCCCAGCTCCCAGGGCTGTGTCTAGGGCCAAATCCATCCTCCTTCAATCCATGCAGCTTTCCAGGAGAAGTCTCCTTACCAGAGTTTACCCTCTTGTTTACAATGAAGTAAAGGTATTTTTTTGGTTCTGACCCATCTCACTGAAAAAATACCTGCTGATAAGCAACATTTTTTTGAAGGTTGGTGGCCACTTCCTTGTTAACAAAAGGCAAGCGTATACCAGCCCTAAAGCAATTTTCACCAAACTTGGTCAAAAATTTCTTTCACCAAACTCATCAAAATCCATCTGGACACGTTCCTGCGTGATTCAGTCTAGGTGATTCTGCTCTGGCAGGGAGGTTGGACTAGACTGATCTTTCGAGGTCCCTTCCAACCCCTAATGTTCTTGTGATTCTTGATTGCCCTTGTGCCAAGCAACAGTGTATACAGTACTCAGTTTTACTTAGTTTAGAAGCAGAGGAAAAATTAAAACCTTCCAGCTATTGCCATTGGTGAGGATAAATTCAGAAATGCTGTTCTGTCAAACAAGAGTCTCCCTGAGATGGAAGGAAAACGGATGGAGAAGTATCTCATCTCACACCCCACTAACACCACAGATGGTCACTGAACAGCAAGAGGGGGACTTGGAAGTGATGGAGACGTGCGTTTGCTTGGCGCACAGAATCAATAACAGGTGGAAAGCAAGGCAGCAAAGAAAGGAAGGGAAATGAAAATAAAACCATAGTTGTTGTAATTCAACTTCTGGGAGGACAGACTGATTTGAAAACTTAAGTGATTATTAGGAAGTAGGTCTGTGCTTTGATAATTAATCTCAGTTATTAAGTTTTGGTCCACGCACCCAGTATTTTTTGTTTGTTTGTTTTGGTACATTTTAAAGGGGGCAGAAGGAGGGAGAAGATTACAGGATCTTCAACACAGAATGAGACAAAGTGCTAATGGGAAAGATTACTGCTGTATAATCCTTAGCAAATGGCATAAACGCATTAGATACCTGCACTGCTGCTCTGCCTGCCTGCAGAGATATGTCATTGCCAGAAATGTAGTTGCTCTTTCTATGGCCTCTGTAGCAGTAAGAAAAAAATTAAACTGAAGCTGCTATTCTGTAAGGTCTCCTTGCAAATCCATTGAATTTTGCTCACAGAACCATAAAAATTGCCGTGCTGGGTCAGATCAATGGTCCATATAATCCAGTATTCTTTCTCTGGCAGTGACTAATACTATATGTTTTGGTACATCACAGAAAATGTAAGAAACCTTTCATGACCAATTATGGATCAGCCTTCCCATAGAGGGAGGCTCATCCTAACCTCTGGCAGAAAATAGAGCTTTTTAGCTTAAAGTCTGAAGGATTTCTGTTAGCTCCTGTCTAACCCGACCCAGGTTATATTCGCTATTCATACAAATACCTGTTCCTTTTTCAAATCTGATTAAGTTTTAGCTTAGTTGCCATGAATTTTACAGGTTAAATTGTCTTTAGAAGTATGCTGTTTATTACTTCTAATCTTCCTGCCCTTCAGTTGCTCTGGATGGTTCTTGTTTTGATTTTATGAGTGGGAGTAAATAAGGCTGCCAATTTACCTTCTCTGTAGTAGTCAGGATGTAATAGACTTCCATGAAACACCTTTTTATTCACCTTTTCTTTAAACTAATTCGGCTCTTTTCTGTCTCTCTTGCGCCTTTGCCTTCTCCCTAACATTTTCTGTGCTATGGGAGTTTTCTCCCACCCTTAAATCCTTCTATTTCTTTAAATATAAAATGAGTTAGCTATTTAGGTCTGTTTTGTTCCTCTCTATTTTATTTAAATCTGTAATGTCTTTGGCATTGAAACCTAATTTCCAAAGATGTGATTCAAAACACCCTGAACCAGTCACTGTATGGTTGCCAAGTGCCTGCTGCCACGACCATTTGTGGTGTTACTCTTAGAGTCCAGTTTTAATATTCTAGCAATGTATTTTCAGGAACACAGTTCTGCACTAAGCACGGGATTTCCCTGACCTATTGTTCACCTTGTTAATGTCTATAAATATGTAAAAGGTGAGAGTCAGGAGGGCAGACCCAGGCTCTTAGGGATTGCCAGCAGTAAGACAAGGGCAACAGGTGCAAGCTGGAGCATAGGAAGTTCCATGGGAACATAAGGAGAAACTTTTTCACTGTGAGGGTGATGGAGCATGGGGACAGACTGCCAAGAGAGGTTGTGGAGTCCCCTTCTCTGGAGACATTCAAGCCTGCCTGGATGTGTTCCTGTGTGATTTAGTCTAGACAATCCTTCTCTGGCAGGAGGTTGGACTAGATAATCTTTCAAGGTCCCTTCCAACCCCTGCCATCCTGTGATTCTTCAATTCTGTGATTGCTCGTAGTTCTCCCCTAAAATCCTCCAGAATCTATCAACTCACTTGACTCTCCAACCTGTTTATTTTCACCTCGGATTTTCCCATCCACATTTCCCCGGGCAAAGGTTCAGTTGCTGCCTTTCCTCAGGAGGTGGCTCTGGATTTCTCCTTAGCCTCCTCTAGTCCTGGTACTGCTTTTGTGCCATCTGCCTGCCTTGCCCTTTCCCTCTTTGTTGCTTTTCCAAGTCAGTAAAGGGCGTATTAAAGAGAATCCATTCATTCTCCTTCGCCTTAATGTCTTCTGTCAAAACCTTTTATTCAAACTCCACATTAAATACAATCAACTGCCTCGTTATCCATTTTTTTAAGTTCAAAGTAGACCAAAAAGGACTAGCGGGCTGGAAAAGCGTGTTTGCCTCTGTTCCATTGTGCATATATAACTTATTTGTAATCTTTTATAACACTGTTGCAATGCTATTTCTCATTCTAGCAAACTGAATAAAGTTTGCTGGCCCTTCATTCTGAAATCCCAGGGTTTTTTTCTAAAGAAGCAAGCAGATGTTCAGCCTCTCCAGATCCCCAAACTTGACTAAGGAGTTTCTCTTTCTATGACTGACATCAGCTCCATTTCCAATGGTAGTCAGAGAATGAACACCTCTCTCTTAGGAGAGAATACAGTGCACTTGATTTTAGCTGTCACTGTCTGTAATAATATTAGAAAGACTGCAGCACCTTTGGAGTGCGAGTTGTTCCCCGAGGCACTTGCTTTGGTGCCATAATTCACCCTCTAGAGATACTGATCTCTTTTCTCTCAACACCAGGACTGCCTTGAGGACCAGCTTGGATCTAATTACTCTGTTCTGCCTCACTGAAGTTGCCTGAGATGGATCCTTCTCTAAGTGACTTGAGAATCTTTAATGCAAGGGGTTTTTTATGGTCTTCTCTGGTGTTCAAATTCAACTCTGATGTTATTTTTTAATGTGTGAGGAACTTTCAAGGCTGCGAAGACTGACAAGAGGCTATGGATGCCATTAAGAAAGCTAATTTTTTACTGGAGTACTGGAACTGGTTGCCCAGAAAGTCTGTGGAGTCTCCACTTGGAGATATTCAAAAGTCCTCTGGGCATGGCAACTGGCTCTAGGTGGCCCAGTTGGAGCAGGGGACTTGGAACTGGTGATCTACAATGGTTCTTTCCAACCACCCCGTGACTGATTCTATGATTTTGAATTAAACTCTGGGATGGCCTGAGCACATTGAATTGTTTTGTGGACTAGTCTGTCAATCCCACAATAGAAAGACAGAAGTTAAGAACCTGCAGACTTAACTCCAGAGGTCACAGCCTTGTTGGCAAAGGTTGTTTGAGTCCTGAGATGTGTAGTGTTCCTCTCGGAAATGCTGGCCAACTTGGTATGGAAGAACAAATGTTTGAAAAGTACTGTGCTCGACTGTACACAGTATATAGTCAGGAATTTCTCTTGGATGTGTCTCAGGACAACATTTAGGACTCATTTTCTTAAAAAAAAACCCTAAAAATTGAGTAAGACTGGGAGTTTTTAGATATATATAAAAATGTTTCTGTGTATGTGTGTGTGTTTGTGTGTGTGATGACTGTACATCATCATATCAGCTCTGTATATCTCTATGTGATTTTTTTAAAGTAATTTGCTTTTATATCTCTTTGAAAAAAAAAACTTAGTAAGGTGTTTTATTGTCTGTGAATATTAAGTCTCAGTAGTTTGAAACATGGCAAGGAAATTGTGTTATGGGATGGGATTAGGAAAAACCCTAAGCTGTATGTCTCACGAGAAATCAATGCACTGTGTCTTTTAATGTCATAAAAAATACCTCCCAACAAGATGTATTCAGAGTAGTATTAGCAGAAAAGAGAGCTTCTAATGGCCTTTATTGATTCAGGCAGAAACAGCAGACAATTCTGAGGATGCTGCTGTTGTATGATACAATTGGAAGTACCATAGCCTTACTATACTCTAAGTAGATTTAATGAGGATGCCCCAAACTCAATATCCGCAGAGCTGCCTTCAGAGTAACCACAGCCCTTTGCTTCAGCGAGAAAGTAATTTGCTGATCTTGAAAGAAGCTTCCCAATCACCTGTGCTGAGATACTAATTCTTTCAAAATGTTGCTTCTTTTCTGCATGCAAACCCTCCTTTGTCCTTCTTGAAGACTTCCTTAACCATCTTGTTCCCCCCAAATTAGAATCTGTCAGAAGTTTGCATGGGGGAATGAGGAAGAGTCCCTTTGAGGGACAGCAGCCCTAATGACTTACACCATTCATAAAGAAGAAATTATTGCTTTGGGGAATGAATCCACAGTGATTGTAGGACTATCTCTAGGAAAGGACACAGAGTCAGATGCAGCTGAGTTACGGAGTTCTGATAGCATGCCATCAGCTGTGCTGCTGTAACTCAAAAGGGTGGGTGCAGGTCCTGTGTGTCTGGATGGGACAGTGTTGTATGATGCAGAAGTGCATTGCACATTGGCTGATGCTAGGCGAGACTGAAATGCACTCGTGATATCTACCTCCCTGGCAAACTTGCCCCTGTCTAGGGGCACCCTCCTAATTGTGAGATGGAAAATGTTGCTTTCCAGTTCTTTCCTTGTGCCTCTGTTTTACGGGGAGTGAGCTAATATAACGGTGCCCCAGCTGCACGGTGGCAACTTGTCAAGCTATAGCGAGGTTTGACTGTGTGCCCGTGTCCTCCAAAAAAACCCCTCCTGTTCGTCACAGACCATGTCGGTGGCCTCTTGACTCGGCACTCTGCTGCATTGTTGAGATGAGAGCTGCTGAGAGCCATGGCCAACGGCATTAAGGGCCCTGCAGCGTGTCTGAACACCAGCCACATGATGCTGTAAATGGGCCAGGACGGATGTTTTGGATAGGGGCCAGATCACCATAAACTCCAGCCAAGGAAACCGGTTCGCAACTAGCCCCTTGGTGAATGCACGTTTATTCGGTGCCAGATTAATATAACTAAAGTAAACAGAGAGACAAACAGACAGACTCTGGAGCGGTGTGAAGAGGTGACAATAAATAGGTATGATAAAGAGCATCAAAAAAATCTGCAGCCAGCCATAAAAAGTTCCTGCTCCCCAATGGCTATTTTAGAGAGCTGTTTTTCTCTTGCAAGCAGTAAATAATGAAGGCAGGTTTTGTAGCAGGGTGAAGGGCGCTGAAGCGGTGTCGGGGGCTGATCAGAAGGAGCAAGGTGCTAAGCATCGTGCAGGGTATGCAGACTGGAAGCAGGGAGCATCGCCTCTATTCTGCTGTTGAAAATGCTGGAATCACCCCAAGCAATTGAGCTCTTGCCAAGTAATTCATCGCTCTGTGGACAGACTCTGCTTCTTGTTCGTGTTTGCTGATCTGATGCAATTCCTGGTGCTTAGTGGTTTAACAGAACTCTTTGGGAGACACTCGATTTATCACTGATAAATCACTGATGAAATCTAAAGTTCAGTTATAAAGTGAGGGCTCAGCCACAGCTGTATAAAAGGCTTTCCCCTGGCTTAGAAATATACCAGTGAAGATGCTTACTGTGATAACCCTGCACAGCTCCCACGCCATCCAGTCCTTGTTTCCGGTTTTTCTTCTTAAGGCATAATTATTGTTTCTGCCTAATGATTGAAAAGATCTTTGCGTTCACACTGTGCATGACCAGCCTTTCCCGGCCCTCCACCAGCTCTCAGCTCCTTTATTCGCACAGCGAAGCAGCTCTACTCAGCAAAGAGATGCTCTGTTTTAACGGGAGTGTTCTGTGTTCTCAACACTGCTGGTGCCATTTCCTCCTTTCCATAAGATAGATCAGTGCCTGGATGCTGGGTGTGTGGCTGTCTCAGGGGTGTCTCTGCTCAGCCAATGCACCAAAATCAGTGAATTTTCACACTTTCCTGTGCAAAACATTGGCCAGTGCCCTCATCTCACCATACAGTATGCTTCACAGAATCACAGTTGGAAAAGACCTTTAAGATCATCAAGTCCAACCGTTCCCATCCTATGCTAAACCATATCCCTAAGTACCCAATCTACCCTTTTTTTAAACACGTGCAGGGATGGTGATTCAACCACCTCCCTGGGCAGCCTGTTCCAGGCCCCAACAACTCTTTCAGAGTTGTCACGCCTCTTCAGATACAGAGATGGCGATGACTTCCTTTCCTTGGAGGTGTGGGCTGAGGGTAAAATTCATAAAAAATTCTGAAGCATTCAAAAGAATTCTGGATCTGTGTTTGAACTGGGATCTCCACCTATTTGCTTTTCATCTGGTCAAATAACATGGCACAACAACAACAGCTCTGCAAGCTCTTTTTGGGTAGCACTGGATGTACAACTAGAAGGTGGAAACATTGCAGAATACAGAAAGAAACCACACTGCAAATCTTTCTTTCCCCCACGCCTGCAGTGGTCATCATACAGGCTTTTGAAGCCTGCCTCCGACATCTCACCACAAATCAGACCTGAATCTCTCACCCAACAGATTTACCAGCACACTCCATGAAATGCAGGCTTTGTCCTTAGATCCAAGTGCGCACTGAAACTAGTAAGAGATCTGCAGGGCAAAGCACTGCCTGATTATTCCTCTGTGTGTATCTGTTATTACCCAATAATAGATACAGTGCTGCTGCTCTGGATCCTGACCTCTGCTACACTGAAATGGGGCAGCAACTTACTGATCATTTCATCTGCATTGTCCGGAAAGGTGCTGCAGTACAAAATGTGGCCCCAGTATGCATTACTCTTTCATTTCCATGCATTCCTCGCCCGATACCAGGGAGGAAATAACACCAGCACAGTTCAGCCTTCACCTCTTCTTGGCATGATTTATGTGCCTCATAATGTCTAGAAGAGATTATTCTTATTTATACTGTGCTCCAGCATAGTTTGTCCTCAAACTATAGAAGCAACACCAGAGCAGGGGAATGAAATGAGAGTTGAAACAGTGGGAGACCAAGTGCCTGGGCACCACAAGGAAAGCCTGTTTTCACTGTGATCCCTGTAAAGAGATGTTCACACTGTGCAGTACACATGGTTAGTGATTAGAAAATGGAAATGTATGGATGTTGCTTATGGCTTGTGCTGGAAATCTGGTTGGATTGAATCATAGAACTGTAGGGTTGTAAGGGACCTCCAGAGATCATTGAGTCCAACCCCCCTGCCAAAACAGGTTCCCTAGGACAGGTCACACAGGTCAGCGTCCAGATGGGTCCTGAATATCTCCAGAGAAGAAGAATCCACACACCCCAGGCAGCCTGTCCCAGGGCTCTGTCACCCTCACTGTGAAAAAATTCTTCCACACATTGGTGCAGAACTTCCTGTGCTCCAACTTGAGGACATTGCCCCTTGTCCTGTCTCCACAGACCACTGAAAAGAGGCTGGACATTTCCCCCTGTCTCCCACACTTCAGACATTTATAACTATTGATCAGATCCTGTCTCAGTCTTCTTCTCTCAAGGCTGAACAGCCCCAATTCATTCAGCCTTTCCTCACAGGGGAGACACTCCAGGCCCTTAATCATCTTTGTAGCCCTCTGCTGGACTCTTTCCAGGAGATCCCTGACTTTTTTTATACCAGGGAGCACAGAACTGGACACAACACTCCAGGTTCAACCTGTCATCCACCAGGACCCCTAGGTCATTCTCCACAGAGCTCCTCTCCAACAGATCATCCCCCAGACTGTACTGATACATTGAAGGTTGCTTTGAAATGGGATATAACCCTGAACCTCACCTTCTTTTGTCAGCTACATGCTAAAATGGAAGGAATGGGCCAGTATGTCTTCCTCCCTAACCTTACACCACTGGCTCGCTCTTGTAGAAAGTAATTTGGGGGTATTTTAATTGTAAAGTAGTAGGGAGCACAACGTCCAGCACACAATTTCATCAATGTGACGTTACTTGAATGACAAGCCATGATTGGTGGCTTATGCTGATTTAGGTAAGCTTGTTCTGAAACAAATCAAGTCAAGTGACAATAAGGCACTTCTAATGACATAAACAAAAACCCTGAGGAAGAGAACTACCTGTTAAGCTAACTTGCTTTGCCTAATATGGGAAAACAAAAACTGAGAAGGAATAAGCAATATTTCAAGTGGGTAAACACTGGCAAGAGAGAAAAACAACTGAGTTAAAAGTGATTTTTGGCACTGAAGTATATTAGTGTAAAATGGTATTAATAATTTGAGAGTGAAAATGAGGTGAACAGTTCTAAGCATCTGAAGAATGAAGCAACTGTTTCCAGTAAAAGCAGTAGGAGTGAGGCACCAATTTGGGTCCTAGGCAAAGAGTTTTTTCCTGTGTATAAAGTGAGTCTGGACTTGGTGAGCCAGGAAGTGTCTTTGGGTCTCAGGAATGACAGGGTTTGGCTCTCAAAGATTTGGCCAATTTCCTTTCTGCATCATCAACAACATAAGTCGCAAAGAGGGAAAAGAAATAAGAAGGTAAGGAGAGAAGGAGAGGAGGACAGCGATGGAGAGAAAACAGGTAGGGAAGGCAGGAGGGCAGGCAGGAAGGAAGGAAAGAAAGAAAAGGAGGCAGAAAGAAGAAAAGAGGTGGAGGAAGGAAGGAAGGAGGGGAGGAAGGGAAGAAAGGGGAGGAAGGGAAGGAGGAAAGGATAAAAGGAGGAAAGAGGGAAAAAAGGAAAGGAGGAGAGGAGAGGAGAGAAGGCGAGAAGGCGAGAAGGAGAGAAGGCGTGGAGAGAAGGAGAGATGGAGAGGAGAGAAGGAGAGGAGAGAAGGAGAGAAAGAAAGAAAGAAAAGAAAGAAAGAAAGAAAGAAAGAAAGAAAGAAAGAAAGAAAGAAAGAAAGAAAGAAAGAAAGAAAGAAAGAAAGAAAGAAAGAAAGAAAGAAAGAAAGAAAGAAAGAAAGAAAGAAAGAAAGAAAGAAAGAAAGAAAGAAAGAAAAGAAAGAGAGAGAAGAAAGTGTAATAACCCTTTAAACTAAAACCAGCTACACCTAAAGCCCAGATGACTTCAGAGAAGCTGATTTACTAAAGCTTTCTAATGTTTCACATAATCAATTGCATCTCACCATTGCTTGACTATTGTTTAACATACAAGAGCAATATAGTTCCAGACCTTGCTTGGGGCAGGTAATGATGGTGTGTTTGTGTGGGATGGAGTAGTAATTCATTTCAGACACGGAGGTAATTCATTGCAGACACTCTTTAAGAGACTTGGGGGAGAAAATAAAATGACAGATGATTTTACAATAGTTCAGGATTTTTATTTTTTTAACTGCTGACCCTGGAACTGGTAATAGCAGGAAATGGAAAGATTAGCATAAAGAATGGTCATTGATACTTGGTGCCTGATAGCCATTTTTGCTGAAACTCTGTACTTATTTTGAAAAGAATGAAGGGGTTTCTTTCCTGCACATATACAGTATTAGAGCTTTTATGGAAAGTGTAAAATGGGTGAACAGGAATTACGCCAAAGGGTTTCACAGGAATAACTCTGAACTCTTATAAAACATGACAGAGAATTAAATCTTTTTTTGTTTTAAATTCAGTAAGCATCTCAGAAAACTATAGAGAAGCCATCATTTTCCACTAAACTCTGTATTTTTCCATATCAGAAGAAAGGTTGGATTTTTGTTTACTGCCTGTTCAGTAGTAGAATGTGGTTCTGCTCAGTAAATGCAAAGAGTGGATATTCATTTCCAGGCAAAATGTATAAATATTAAGAATATAGAAAAGAGGTTATTCTAGGGGAGTCAGAGGAGGACATAATGTGAAGGTATGGGGAATTCCTCTTAAACGTAGTAAGAATCAACCTGACCCTCTTTACGATGTGCCCTCAGAATTTGTTTATTTTATGGACAGGTGACCATTAAAGGATATTGTTGTTATTGTGATTTATTGTCAGGTTCAGCTCTACAGTGCAAAGCAATTCCACCAGAATTACTCTGTGTTAGAGAAGAGCAGAAGCAGATTAGACTCGTTCACACCTGATCTGCTCAATTCAGCCAGCAGATTTACCAGGAGCCTGAAAATCTGTCTATTCCTTCTCCCTGTCACCACTCCAAACTTTTTGGGCAATTTTAGTGATACAACAGGTAATCCACTGCCCTTCTACATAGCTTTGCACATTAAATATACAAAATGGTTGATGTGACTTGAAATTTCAACGTCCTAAATAACCTTGCATTCGTTCGCTTTTTCTAACCACAGGAGCCTGGTGTGAGAAGTGTTTGGGGAAGGATGGATGCACCTTAATTGGTGGGGGGGAATATCATTGGATGACACAAGCTAGAGAAGCATTAACAGTTGCACTGAACTGAGCAGTTAACAAAATTGATTGTGATTCGTAGTATCATTAGACAACTATTTGTGTGACTTTGGATCTTTAGTGCTGAGTTCCTAGAGGAACCAAGGTGAGGAGATAACTGGGTAAGGAGATAGGAACTGCTGAAACCAGATGTTTTTCTTCTCCTGATATCAAATCTAGGAAAAACCTGCAGCATTCTCACCATAATGTGAAAAATAAAGCAGTCACATGCCATCCTGCTGTTTTAATTGTGGTAATCATGCTCTTTTTTTTCTTTTTTTTTTTCTTTTT
>VZTU01025839.1:374742-435637 GCA_013400835.1 Zapornia atra
TTCTTTTTTTTTTTTCCTCAAGGCACAGAGAAGGAGGCTGCTGCTCCTGCCACATTAAAGGGAGAGTGAAATTTCTGAGTCATAAAAGAGGAAGAAACACGCTAATGATAGCTCACTGGCTGTAAAAAAAAAAAAAAAAGGGAAAAAAAAGCCCAAAAGATGTGAAGGCTGTTAGGGCTTCTCCTGAATAATGTGGATGCAGAAGGTGTTTGTCAGTTCTCTGGATCAGGCTTTTTGTCAGGGTGTAGCAGTGATGACTTCATCCCAGCATCCCTAGATGTGGGGACCAGAGGAATTCCTGCTCCAAGTCTAACGAGGACACCACTCAGGAAGGGACTGTACCTCTGCAGCAGCTGAGACATAACGCATCTCGCAAGAAATGTGCAAAAACGTGTGTGTGTGCAGGAAAATTCTTCCTCTTCTCATGCGCTGTTCACTTTAAAGCCTTATTTCTACAAACACTTGCTGCTTGACTTGTTTCCTGACACCATGAGGAGTCCCATTTAATTAACTTGGCAGCCTACGGTGGTGAAAATAGATTGGGGCTTGTAAGTGTGGAGATTGACAGTCTCTGCAAGATGCCTTGGTTTGCTTAGCTACAGAAGTTATTGTTTCTCAATTATTTTGATCTTATGATTCCAGGTTGTATATCCAGTGGCTGGCTGCAGCTGCAACAGTAGTTGAAGATGGGGAGGGAGGGGGAATGGGACTGTTTGACATGGAGCATCAGCAGTTCACTCCCCCCCACATCTGAATTATGTTGGGTATTGAATTGCCTCTGGCTAATCACAAGCCTTCTTAACATTTTCCTCTGAGAAAAGAGATGATCAAATGCAAGAAAGCCTACTCATTAAAACAAGTACTGGGAAGGTTTTGTTCTTTTCAGACCCATCCCTGTGTTTGAGTACCTAGAGAACCAAGCACACTATTAGATGAATAGCATCTGTTTACCATCAGCTTTGTCTGAAACTTTTATCTTTTTTTTTTTTTCAAGTTAATAAAAATAGAGTTTGAAAACTGGTTCTGATTAGGTAGGTCAAATAGTGCAAATGCTCTCTAAGGCCAGAATATTCCTGAGGAACCCGTCACAGAGCAAAACAGCTCATAGAAATCACCAGAAGAGCAACAGATCAAGGCAGAAAGAAGTGGCCTGTAGTGTGCTACTCAGTTTGGAGATGCTACCATGGTGCTGAAGGTAGAGGTGAAAAAAAAGTGGGTGAGATTCAGCCATCTGAATGTATGCATTAGGTGCCAAGGCAAACATAAAGGAAAATAAAAAGGCCTCTCTCCCTCCCCTCATCCCTATTTTTAAAGGAAGTACTGTATGGTACACAGGAGTCATGGTGGCCCCAGGAAAAGTTCGTTTTCTGCTTTGCTTTCTGCCTACTTCTCCTGTTGGGGCTGCATCGTGCTCCTGTCTCCTGAAACGAATGCGACATTGCTGTTTTAAATGATACTTAGAGCAATCAAATCCTCTTGCTAACCTTATCAACAGCTGAGACAGAGTGATGGGACACAGTCAATTGCTGCACACCACTTCCACTGGAGTATTTTCTTTCACACTGTTATTAAGAGAAATTGCCCATTACCAAAGTAGCTCTAAAGAGGGAGAAGAAGGAGGAAGAAAAAAAAAAAAAGATGCATTTTCCATCCCAACAGAGTTGGGTTATGTTGTAATTGGCAGCATGGTGGGTATGTTACTCCCACCAGCTCCCTTGCCCTGCTGTTTGAGTCTGTTCTTTGTGTGAGAGGCTGCTATTTGTGCTGGTTCCTGTGACTCCTTTAGCAGGGCTATGTTTCCTTTTCTTGCAGGAGATGGACAGCCGGGGGGAGGAAAGGCAGTTGTCGTCTCCATTTATTGAAGTCAGTACTGCTGCAGTAAACGTGATTCCTTCTTAGATGTTTGTGCGCTTTCGTGGGCGCCACGGGGTGAAACTGTAAATTCTAGTTATAAAAATAAAACATGATGCACAGGCAAAGCAGGTGAGACAGAGAGAGCTGTTAAATGCTGGTATTTAGATTGGTGGGTGCCCATGTTACACCAGCTTGACAGAAACATGGACAGCTTGCGGCTCCTACTCTGGAGGATGGAGGCACCATCCAGAATTTCTGATGTCTGGACCATGCAAGGCTCACCAGGAGCCTACTGACACCTTTGCACCCCCTTCCCATGCTGTCCACATTACAAGCTAAGTCTTGCCATGATTTTATCTCACTCTTGCGGTTCCTCACATGTTAGAAAGGATGGGCAGCACTGCTAGGGAATGTGTCTGAATCCCTCACCTAGGTAGCCAGAAGTGTGAACTCCTCCCTTCTCCACACATCTGGGATAGTTCAAGGTACACTGTTAAAAGGGTTTACATTTCCTCCTAACTCCTTCTGGTCTTTCCTTGGACAGTTAAACAGCGTTTTTCAAGTTATTAAAGAATAAATATCTCTTTATATCATGCCCAAGAGGGCTGCCCCATAGCCAGCATATCACTGATGATGAAAAAATGGACTGTCCTGTCCATATTGCTACTGGAGCCACTGTTGAACCAACCTAGCCATCAGAATCACAGACCATCTGGAGTAGAGCATCCAAACATTTTTCCCTGCCATGAAACGGTCCTCAGACCAATGTTATAGACCCAGCCGGTGAGCCATTTTTAGAGACAACAAGAGTACCCGGCTCTCTTGGCTCCCACATCCACAATAAATCCACAGGCTGCCCCTTTTATGTTAAGTAGCCTGGAAGAGCTTCACTCCCTAGAATGCAGAAAGTTGTTTTCAAAGAGCTTTTTGAAATAAAAGCTCCTTTCTTGGTATCTAATATAGTACAGATTTCTTCACCAAGTATGTCTGCAAGGAGCCTGGGGTCCCAGAATCTTTAATCCCCACCTGACCAGAGCCAGAATATGGAAATGCCATGACTAGACTAAAACATGGCTTTGAGAATTCATATGATGTCTGTGCCAAGTCTTGCAGAGAAATCTAATTCTCAGCTTTAAGTATAAAAACTGGGTTTAATCCATTACTGGCATAGACTTAAAAACAGCGTAACAGTTTCTATATTGCTGTACCGCCAACACATGTGCACAGATTATCCCACTTTATAAGTGTGGTATAGTTGAGACTTATTGGAAGCTACAGAAAAAATGCAGATGTTTATCCACCTCAGAAATGCTATCAGCATCTCGGTGCATCTTTTGGGATTTGAAAGGAATTTCTTCTCAAAATTAGTGCCGTTACTTAGGAACTAGTTTTCATTTGCATCCATAGAGAAATTAAGAGTCACCAGGAAGGATTACCTCATTGTAACATGCAAGGCAAGATGAACAGAGGCTGTGAGGTTGGATTGTGTAGTTTATATTCTGTAGTGTAAGTGCTAGCGTAAGGTGGGGATACACGTAGGCAAATCAAGTCCCATATAAAGTGTGTAATAGTACCAGAGAATAGAGCTGTAGAACTCATGCAATGTAAGGACTTCCTTTAGCAATAGTAATGTTAACCAGTTCATTAAATAAATGGAATCAAATGGAGTATTTGATGTAATATATTAAATAGGATTGGAAGGAAATCTCATCAAGAGGATTAAAATAACCACAAGCTAAGCGCGCGGATAGTTCAGTATACTGCATGCAGAAATTCTTGCTTGTGTCCAACACAAAGTAGGTTAAACAAGAAATTAACCCCTAATGTAAAGAGTTATTTCTACACACAGAGGCATGGAAGCTGGTGTCATTGCTCTGATCCATGTCTATAGTCCTTTCTAGGTGACCAAGTGTATGTATGTCCTTCATTTTAACTTGAAATATGGGTTTTTTTGGAAATGAAACCTGCCACTCACCAGAGCAAAGAGCCAAAATCCTGAAGGAAAAAGAACAGTCTTTGTAACAAGTCACAATATTGGAAAATACACTTGTTTTCATTCCAGAAAGATGTTATCCTCCCACAGAAAAGTGAAAGGGCTAAATTCAAGACCTATAGAAGTCTATGGGAGAAAACGAGCTTTTGCTGCAATGGGTATAAAATCTTACAGGGCCACAAGAAACACAAACTCTTCTTTCTCCCTTCTCCAACCACTTCAAAACTGTTTAATGTATTTTTCCAATGCACTAACAAAACTAATAGAATTATCTCACATGGAAAAATAAAAGCTACAAATACCAGTAGACTGCAGGTAAAAGTGCTCACTCAATCTGCTGTAGTCAATTGCCAGCCCCTGCACCCCATGCTGGCAAGAAAACAGCTACAGGAGAGAAACCCCTTATGCACTAAGGGAGAGTGTGCTGAAGGGTCTCCATCTCCCTCTCCTCAAAGTGAAAATCATCACAGGAGGTCCTAATTATCCAGCGGCAAATTAAATGGCAAAAGCAGCATGAGCTTCTAAGACTCTGTAGTAGAGCGGAGTTTCTAGTGGCGTTTTTGTTGGTTTGTTTTTATGTTCCGGCTTAATGCACAGCCCATCATTACCAGACACTTGGGTTTAGCCTGTGCATTGCAGACCAGGTCAGGAATCACATGGATGTGATCAATATATTTCACCTTGAAAGCATGGGCAAAGCAATGTCTTTTCCTAGGCAAAACAAACAAGTAATGTAGAGAAAAGTTCCAAACATCTATAAGAATTAAAACTGTATTAACCTCGCTCAGCATCCTTGCTTTGAGATTGGCCAAAGAGCAAAATGTCATGAGGCAAACTAATGGGCTGCAATGATGAAGGTGGGAGTTTACCAAACCATCTAGCACACACTTGCAATTCACTTCTTTTCATTGTTTGCAAAATCCGGACAAAGTTAGAATCAAATATAAAGGTGAGTTCTCAGATTGGGAGAAACAAAACATCAGCAATTTGACTCTGTGCTTGGCAGTTGGGTTGTCTTCTCTTCAAGGCTTCGCAGTCCCTTCAGCACACGAGCTACCTGTGCTGCCTGAACTGCTAATGCAAACTGTCAAGGAGGGAATAAATACCTTGTCTATGAGACTCAACTTTTTTGTAATAACAGAACGTGATCCAAACAGTGAGCCACAAAGCTAACAGAGACAGAAAGGTTTTCACGTATATGTCAAGGTACAATTCCCTATCTCTCTTTAGCTGTAAATATAAATACAGTGTGATGCCCTGGCAACTTGAGCTGCACTGCAGAAGTGTAGCAGCCCTGTGATGCAGGGGTCCTGCTCTGAACCTCCCAGCATCAGTAGGTTTCATCTTGTAGGAAGCAGGATTGGGCCCTGGTATGTTAAGAACAAGAAAATTATACTGGTCAGTTTGATTTCACTAATGCTGAGAATCATGGAATCACAGAATTGTAGGGGTTGGAAGGGACCTCAAGAGATCATCGAGTCCAATCCCCCTGCCAAAGCAGGTTCCTTAATACAGAGCCCTGTCCCTAACAAGATACTATGGTTTGAAGCTGGATTTGTCTCCACAGGGACTATTTAACCCCTTCTGCAACCTTGTTTTCACATCTAGCTCTCGCTGCAGTGACCCAGGCCTTGAACCTGAGACAGTGCAGCAGCTTTCCCACTGCCCTTCTCCATCCTCTTCTTCATTCAGCACCAACTTAAGAGCTGGAGATGCTAACATGGGCAAAACCTGAGAAACCGGTACTTCCAAACATGAAATACCAGCAATAAGAGCAGTTGGGAGTGTCGGGGTCTGTCACTGGAGATACAGTCTTGTGTAACCTTAGCCACTGAGCCAAACCTCTGCATGATGGAAACCTTTTCCAGCCATGCACTTAATAAGAGGCATGTCCTTGCATGTGTACACACAAGCATGTATGCATGTGTTTTTTTTCCTAATCAGAGGATTTGGATTTTTTCACCTTATTCAGTTTTTCATGCCCAACACTGGCTCATGCTTTCAAGGACAGGCAGGCAAACTTCCTCCCTTCTTCTCCTATCATTTTCCCAATGGTCCAATAGTAAAAGGATTTATTTCTCCACTTTTGCTGGGTACCTTATAACTAGCACTATGCTGGTATTTGCCAGCTGTAACACAGAAGAGTCACTTCTGGCAGCTAATGCCCCTCTTCTCTTCTATATACCCCTGTCGCTCTCCTGCTCCAGTTCAGCTCCCTATGCCTGAGATGAGAGAGTGCTGTAAACTTCACAGCTGTATTGAAAATCTTGGTCTAGGCAACGACTTTGTGAAACTTTGGCAATTCCCTCAGTTGCCTGACTTTGTAAGGGGTTTTTGGTTGTTTATGGGAGAAAGCTAGAAAATACATGCCTGGCAAGCTTGAAAATGAGCAGGTAAAGAGAAAGACGCATTCTGTATTGTTGTGTTAAAGCCTCACAATTATAAAGTGAATTTTGTGACTTTTTAAGGGATATTCGAGGTCTTTGAGTACTGGTCTTGGCATTGAAGACAACAGTCATTTTAACCACGTTTTTGAGAGATCAAAGCAAGTTTCCCACCAGAATTTTCAACCTGTGGGTGGCAAAATTTCCTCTGAGGAGTTAGGAGCTTCTAAGGTACTTCCAATCTATACAACAAGCAATAAAGTAAATCCAATAACGCCTACCCCTGTCTTCAGTGCTCTTATCCTCTTCCCTTGCAGCACATAACTTAACATAAAGCTCTATTGCCTATCTGATGTAATCTGGCATGCCGGGAAAGCGCACTGCAGGATGGCAGTTATATCATACAGTGAAGGCTGAAAGAAGTATAGTTGTGGGATTTTTTGCCCTGCAGGGTTCATGACACTATTTTCATTTATTTTTCTGTGATGCTTCAAGAAGTTTTCTTATGTGGAATGATGCTGCAGTTTGTCTTCCCTAAGAGCCAAAGGCTGCACTCCTCAAGATGACATAGGTGTTGTCTGGGATGGATGGAGAAGAATGACCCCAGTAGTTCTCCTCTCCTGCCTCTGGTCAGCTGACTCTTGGAAACTAAACTCAGATCAGAACTGAGGCAACTTGTTTGTTGCAAAGACATTGGATCAGAATACCCAATGGCACAAACTTTTCTCATATTTCTAGACATGAAGTCACAGGGATCAGCATCAGGTGAGGACCTGGGCACTTTTCCTACTATCCTTGATACTGGTAAGATCTCCCCTTGCTCTCTTTTTCATCCTTAAATGGGCATTTGACTAAAATTTCTTTATCTTGAAATAAAATTATTTGCAATGAGGTGACTGCTCAAAAGAATTGCTCACGGGATTTGGGAAGTGCCACCTCTAACAGGGGTTTAGCTGCTTGGTGGGTTGGTGGCTTAGGACAGAACTATTAAATACCCAGTGCTTAAATTATGATTTCTGACTTTTCAATCACTTTTCCCTTTTGTGTTGCTGCAACAATCACGACTGAATGACAAATATCTATTAAAAAAATGTTTTGATGTTGACAGAGCAGATTTCCAATTAAAAAGCAAACCAGAATGGAAACATCCTCTTAAACTGAAATCTGTAGAAAGAAGAAAAAGCTAAGCATGCAGGCAATGGTAAATCTGAATTTCAGCTGGTGAGGATGCTAAGACCACTGGTATGGGAGGGAGGAGGAGGAGGAAAAATGCAACAAGGAGCCCTTCATGAGAAGGTGGCTCAAAATCCCAAGACAGGATGGAAATTGGTGAGAAAATCTTGTGATTTTCCTCATCTTAAGAGGAGGTGATGTATTTTATGTCACTGCGTGTTTATGTGTTTCCCCCAGCTCCAACTTGCTGAAACCTTTTAGCAGTGAGAGTGTGCATATATATATATGTACACACATATATGTATATATATGAGCACTGATCTACAGATTCTGAGGTAATTTGGGAAGTGTGATAAATATTCCTAAATGGAATATAAATGAATTTTTCTGACTCAGAAAAGTTAGTAACATATGGTTTGAAAAAGATTACAAACTATTAAGAAATGTGAGTTATCTAAGCCAAACCTCCCACATACCTTGAATGTATGGGAAGTAGATGTAGTGACCCAAAGAGCAGAACACAATCACAAAACTTCTCTTCATTGTCATACAGAACTCAAATATAATATAGTTTGGTATCTATTTAAACAAAGACTTTTTTTTATTTGTTTCTGCACTTGTTGGCATCTCCAGAATACCTGGACCCAGCTCGCCTGATGTTGGCGCTTGTTAAAATGCACACTGTTAAGAGAGGTGGGTGAATAGCTTTATAAATAAGGTTGGCATCACTGAAATATATGTGAACAAGAAAAGTACACAAAGCCCCAGAGTAGGTAGGATCAAATCATAGACAGCATATTGTCTCTGTTTTCAAGTGTTTTGAAAGGGGCAAACCAACCAGGATGCTGGGATAAGACTTTGATCCTCTCTTTGTAACAGTGCTATGCTTTTAAGTCTGGGTTTTTTTGAGTGGCAAACCACTCATGAGTTAAGAAAACACCATGGTGCAGTCCAGCGTTAAAAAAAAAAAAACAAACAACAAAACAACACAACCCACACACCCCACAACAAGATATAAATAATTCACTGCTACAGAGAAAGGCTTCAGCGTTATGGGTCAAAGTTGATTAGAGAATACAGTGATAGTCTTTATAAATGTGGGCATGAAGGTTTTATATGATAGTAATAGTGGTGCTAACAAGAAGTGCCTCTGTTTGTGTTTCACGAGGCTAGAAAAGACTGTAAAAGGCTCTGCAGAGACCTGCATGTTTTATTTAGAAATCCCAGAATACAACCCAGGAAATCTGGCCTCTTGGAATAAAGATGCGTTAGATGAGAAGAGCTCCTGAGCCACACAGGAGACAAAGGGAAGCACATTCCAGTGGATTTCTTTTTCAAGGTATGGCAAGGACCTTGAAAGGCTGATGAGTAAACAAAGAAAAATATGGTGAAGGCCAGCGGTGGCTCTTTCCCCTTCATGTTAGACTTGACTGAAAGGCAAGACAAAGCTCCAGCACAGAAGGATCTCTAAGAACTCATCCCCACACTGTCTGGTGAGTTTTGTCTGGATAATTGTGCTTGTGCAGCATCTCCTGCATCAAGTAAGTGCCTGCACACTGACTTTACAAACCAGATAGGAAACTGAGATGCTGCTAAAAGGCTTCATTGAGGGACAACCGTGAAATTAATGGCAGAACTGGCACCACATTTCACTTGTCCTGGGTTTTCATTACAAGACTCTATTTTCTTTCCTCTTGCATGGACAAGGGTAGATACAACACTTTTACTTAATCACATTGATAGCTAAAGACACAAAAAACCCCCTACCCCCAAAAAACCAGCAAGGCTAAGGTAAGGTTCATGGATCTTAAGCACTGGATTGATCGTCCCCACTCCCAAAAATGCTGTGAACTGGAGCATCTGATAAGGGCAGTATCCTTATTTGTCACAACATTTGTAACAATAGTTTTGAAATGTACCTCTGTGGCACATAACAGACACCATCTCTCTTTCAGCCCAGAAATGTACCCAATGCAAGTCTTTTAATCAGAAGAAGTAGAGCTTAATGAACTTGACGCACAGAAGCTCTCTACTTTTTGTTTGTTTAATGATGCTTTCTCTCAAGGCTGGATTTTGCAACTAGAGAGCAAACTCTCTGGGCTATGGATTGCCCTTTCTAACTGAGTGTATCACACTCTGCACAGCAGGATCTTGATAATTGCTTGAGGGCTTGAGGTGTTACTGAAGTAAAAGCCATCGCTGAAGTGCCAAGCACAACAATTAACATATGAATTATTTACAGACTCCAGGTGGGCTATCCATACACATCCTTTCCTACATGTACAGTCTGCTCAGTATAAAATTCTTTAAAATACCTTTTGACGAAAGAAACACTGCATCCATGGAATAGGTACCCATATGGGCTGAAAGGTGGGTTCAACGCTGAAATGGAATTAACACTTGAGGAAATTAGGGACTGGCACTTAGGGTCACATCATCACTGTTAAGGCAGGAAATGATACAGTCTTTCCCAGCAGTGAGAGAATAGAGGATCCCTCTATCGCACAGGCTGCAAGCCTCGATCCAGCATCTCTGTATCCAGCCTCTGGTTTCTGAGCAAGAAGACAAAACTGCATAAGAAACAGCAAAAGCGGGGACGGAAGGAAGGTCCAATGAATTTCTAATCAAAGCAGTGTTTTGCTGTTTTTTAAAACCCCTGACAGACAAAATGTAGCATGGCAAAAGAAAGTAATTGCAGTTCAGGGTGACTGTGCAGTGAAAAGCATTCAGCTGTTTACATTTCAAGGGCTGTTAATCTGGGGAAGCAGCACAAGTGGTATTTTCTCACTAATTGATCATCTAGTGATATGGCAATCTTTTGAGTATTAAAAGTATGTAGAGAAGCAAGGTCTATATGTCTGTGTTTGCAACACACGTCCATCATCCAGCTGTGGTCTTATCAGGCACCAATCACCATAGTAACCCCACAAATCCCCTAACGCTCCCTTGAAACCACCCAGATCTGACAAAAACACCAAACCAAACACAACCATCTCTTCCCAGATCAGCTCGTAGAGCCTTGCATCATTAACCATCAGGTAATGACCAAGCTGTAACTGCTTCCCCCCCTTAAGTATATGAAGGTTGTTTCAAACAGCTAAATACAGTGCTTGGAAACAGCAGCCTCACTGAAATGGACTGTTAATGAATGATTTATTAGAGTGGCAGCAGCAGCTTTCATTGGGATAATTTCTTAATTAACAACCACTAACTAGTTGATGTCAGTGTAAAAAAATAAAAATTATTATAATAATAAAAAACCCCAAACAAGTGTGTTGCCTTTCATTTGTTTGTTTGTTTTTCTAGTATTTTCCAAGTCTGTTGATGCTCCCGTTGTGCTTCCATACAAGACCCATCCCAACCCTGATCTACCTGAGATGTGAACTGTTGCTTTTTCTATCGCCATTTTGTTCATCCCCATCTCTGTCCAATCACAAAACAGGAAATCACAGGTGGATTTCTGGGAAAGAGGGCTTTAACTATCAGGTTTTGTCCACGTAAGCATCTCCAGCTCTTAAGTTGGTGCTGAATGAAGAAGAGGATGGAGAAGGGCAGTGGGAAAGCTGCTGCACTGTCTCAGGTTCAAGGCCTGGGTCACTGCAGCGAGAGCTAGATGTGAAAACAAGGTTGCAGAAGGGGTTAAATAGTCCCTGTGGAGACAAATCCAGCTTCAAACCATAGTATCTTGTTAGGGACAGGGCTCTGTATTAAGGTATTTGATTCAGGACTTAGATACCTTACAGGATAATTTGGATGACAGGCTGGGTTCCTTAGTATAAAGCTGCATAATTTGAATATGCAGCAACAATAATCCCTGTCTGGAGCAGCTGAGAGAAGCTTTCAAGCACAGAAAAATTAGTCCTAGGTAAGCAGCTACTGCATGTCACGCTGCTCCCCTGGAATCCCCCAAAATGTATGCCGCCCATGCAAAAACTGAGGTTTCATCAGAAACCTTATGCAGACAGCGGTGAAGCAAGAGGAGAACCACCTCGCATTTACCCAGAGATGGGAAGGGGTGTGCAGATCAAATGTCTGTGCTGCCAGACATCCATGCAAATGCTGTTGGCACAAGAAAACTGCTGCATCAAGCACCTCTGACCACCAGCTTGCCACCCGGCCGTGTTATCACCATCAAAAATGTGATCATAGGTATTTCTGACCCTACTTATATTTATTTACCTGTTTCTGACAGAACCTTCAGTGTACCAGACCCACCAAGCTGAGCAAGGAAAAGTGGGAGGTCCTTTCATTGCCAAGGTAAAAGCTTCTTTTTCACTGCTCCTCTTCTTCCAGAGGTCCTTGGTCTGACAGAATGTGTTGGACCAACCAACCTCATTCCCAGAGGAAATCACAGGCTGATCCATCATGCCATAAGACACAAACCTTTGCTGATGTCCAGTGGGAGCTCTGGGAGGCATTTTTCTAGGATTACCTCTGATCAGTGTGTTTGGAGCCCCAGCAAATCCAGCCTAATTTGAAGGGAGAGGGCATGTTGTTCCCTGGACAGTGCTGTAAGAGGGGCAGAGCTCCCCTGTGCACTTGCAGAAAGCCAGGGGTGCCCTGTTTCATATACCATGGACCAGCAGCCTTCATTATGAGCAAAAAAGCACAGAAGTTTGCATGATGTCTGCTTACTTGTGCATCTATCCCTATCAATACTGACTTACTCTCATTGAATCACAGAATCACTAGGTTGGAAAAGACTTTTAAGATCGAGTCCAACCATACTTGTCTTCTACTAAACTTTATCTCTAAGTACCTCATCTACGTGTCCTTTAAACACATCCAGGGATGGTGACGCAACCCCCTCCCTGGGCAGCCTGTTCCACATCCCCACAACTCTTTCAGGGAAGAAATTTTTCCTAAGATCTAATTTTTACCTGCACTGGCACAGCTTGAGGCCATTTCCCCTGGTCCTATCTCCTGTCACTTGGCTGAAGAAACCATCTCCCACCTCTCTACAACCTCCTTTCAGGTAACTGTAGGTGATAATAAGGTCTCCCCCTCAGCCTCCTCTTCTCCAGGCTGACCATCCCCAGCTCCCTCAGCTGCTCCTCATAGGATCTCACACTTTCCACTGTATGATTTCAGTGACATTGCAACCAAATGTCTCTGCTCAAGCTGTCTTCTCCTGCTGTAGCCAAACCAGACCTGCTGAAAAACCTCAATGAGTGGTTTGCAACACAACATGAATAGCAAAAATAGCTGCTGTGGGGGCAGAAAGGTGAAGCCCTATAAGTTTGGAAGAGAAGAGTAGCAACTGCAATGTGAACCCAATCTGCTCTCAGTGGGACTGGGAAGAAAACATGATTTCCTCCCAGATGTACAAATGAACTCTCTGTAGGATGAAATGGGAAAGTAGAATGATGTGAAAGGGAGCTCTTGTGAGGTTTCTGGGACAGCCATGAGTTTGCTGCTAAGGTGTGGTAATTGCCATGAATTCTGTGCCTTGGGTTGCATCATCAGAGGCAGACAAACTGTCAAAACCCATGTCCGGTTGCTCCATTGTCCACCCATAATCCCTCTGCCATGGTTTGCTGCCTCACACCCATCACCCAGCTGCCTGCCTCACCTTGGGTGGGCACAGGGAAAAACAAGTTTATTTTCTCTGAATTACATTTTGGCTTTTTTTTCCTTTCTTTCCTCTGAAAGTTATTGATCAAAGGAGCCAGAGCAGAGGAATATTCATATGCAGGGCCCACTAACAGCCATATCAATTTGCATGACTGAGTGTATTTTGGAACACTTTGCTGTTGTTCATATGTGGTAACTTTTACCAACCCTGGAGAGATCTTCAGGGACAGACTTGCTGCAGAAGGAGAAATTTTAGACCTGCTTTTGCTTCACTTCTTTTCCTACTGCCACACAGGTCACACCAGGTAGGAGAAGTTCTACAGCCCCTCACTCACATGGTATGGAGCTCGAGTGCATTTAGATGTGGATGCAAATGACTTTTCCAGGGTCGTGCTGTGACTCAGGGGCAAAGCAAGGAAACAACCAAGAATTCCTAATACATGTTGTATGACCTAGAAATAAATCCTCTCACTGCCTGAGAAAGGGCAAGAGGGCAGCTAAATTCCTCTTTATATCTAGGGAGAAGGAAAGATATTGCACAAGACAGGGTTGTTGAACAAAGGACAAATGAGGTATAAAGCAGATAAACCTAGAAACAGCAGTGCAGTCCACCGTATGCAGTAAGAAGGAGGAAGGATGTTGGAGATGGGACAGCAGGGTCGGGTTTTCCTATCTGAATGGCAGCAAGATTTAATATAGACTGTGAAACCTGGAAGTTGGAGGTGGAGCAAGATGTTGTCAATCATTGGAACAGGCTGCCCAGAGAAGTGGTTAAGTCACTATCTCACCACCCCTGGAGGTATTGAAAAGAATGTAGATGTTGTGCTTGGGGACATGGTTTAGTGATGGATTTGGCAGTGCTGAGTTAATGGTTAGACTTGATGAGCTAAAAGGTTTTTTCCAACCTAAATGATTCTATGAGTCCATTATTGTAGCAGCAAGGGAAGTTTACATGTGTATGAGCATGGGTCTTCAGGAGTGACTAAGCTCCACAGCATCAGCGGAGAGCTGGGAACTGCATGTTTCTCTCCTCTCCTTCAGACACAGCCAAAATCTGCTCAGCGGAAAACATTGATCTTGCCATAATTGCAACATTTCTTGACTTAAAATAATCCTTCCTTTTACTTTGTCTTGGGGTGTGAAACTAAATTTTTTTTTTGCATGGACCAAGCTCCAGAACAACTGAAAAATTCCTTGCAAACTTTTCAGCTTTCATATGATAATGAGATGAATTCTCAATATGGTCTAGACGAGGCAAGTTTTGTAATACAAAAATAATAATAATAATCCACTTTCAATGACATAGTAAAATCACTTTCCCTGTAACAAAGAAAAAGGTTCATAAATAAATTCTACTTCACTATTCTTATCTGCCACATTGCATAGAGTTATGCAAATCCTGGGACATTTGAAGCACAGCACTTACTAATTGTGCAAAACCAGTAGACACCCGAAGCTAATTTTTTCTCTATAATCCTTCATCATCCTCACAATTGTTTTTGGATGTGGGGTTTTCTTGACCATGTCAAATAACTTAGGAAACATAATTCTTAATAGTTTTGGAAGTGCCTTCAACTTTCCAAAACATTGGATGTTAGACAACTTCATAGAGAGTGCTTTCGACAAGCCTCAACTTAATCTGGCAGTGATGAGATAATGAACAATTTAAACAAAATGAATGAGAAAATTAAAATTAACAATCCAGAAAACTCTAAATTATGAGGGAAGAGCCTCTGATGAGTTAGAAATATTCAAGCTTTTTGAAGGATTTTGAGTGTTTGCCTCTGGGTATGTGTGTGTATAAAAATTCATAATCTTGTTCGTGTTAATGATTATTATTTGATAATCTTGAGAACGTACAGACCCTATGCCACATGTTGACAATAATTTCTATTCTGCTTATGGTTGTACACTGGAATTATGTTCATGCAGACACAGGAAAGTTACTTACATTAACTGAATTAATACAACAATCTTTTACACCTTTTGTAGAATTAAATTTTGTTCATTCTTTGTCATATACTGACTCATGTTGGAGCCAGAGTGGGTTGAAGGCAGGGTCATTAATCCCCTTTGCATATGACTGAATGCTCTGAAAGAATCTCTTTAAAGAGATATAAGAGTGTCTAAGAGACAGATCGTTACCTATTAAAATGCAGATACTTCTGGAGTTGGACACAGTGTCTGGGACAAACAGTACTTGAGATTAGGGTAAAAAGTCAAGAACAGTATGTGGTCACTGGAACAGAAATGAAGAAACACTGAAAGGATACATGGAAATGTCATCTACCTTCTCACTTATTTCATCTCTTGTCATCTGGACTTTACTGGAGAACATGAAAATGTCCAGCGTTTTTGTTCCTGAGCTGTATCTAGGAATGTCAGGTGCAGAGGATCACAGAATGTGGATATAACAAGCCTATTTTACAGCTCCCCTATCAGCTTAATAACAGTATGAATCGGGATGATGTCCAAGAATCAAATGCTCCTTGTAATTAAGCAATGAGAGTTACCAGCACCTACAGACGGTGCCATGGCTCAAATGTTATTGTTCTGAAGCTTTTAAAATAGATTTCTCACTCTGAAAACCTTATATACATTTAAAAAAAAAAAGAAGAAAAGAAAAAAAAAGAGAAAAAGAAAAAAAAAAGAAAAAAAGAAAAAAGAAAAAACAAAGAAAAAAGAAAGAAAAAAAAAAGAAAAAAAGGTGATGATCAGGCAGCCCTAGCAGATGTTTGTGAAAATGCTTAGTTGCAACCCCAGCACTCAGATGGGGTTTGCCAACAATTGCTCAGAGGTTTAAGAATGCAGACGAAATCTGGACTAAGTCATAGTATCTATGACTATTGAGGGAAATAATTCAAACGTGGTGGTTTTGTCTTGTTTCAACAAAAGGTAGTTTGACCTCATGGGAGCTGAACGATTGAAAATATGCTACATGTTTTTTTCCCTTCCACACTACCCTGGGTCTGCAAAACAAGTCTGAATTTATGAATCCTTCCTTTCCCCCTCCTCACTCCATAATCTGCACTCCTCGGGCCACGTCCTCAGCTAATTTGGCAGGGCACAATAAATCCCAAGAGCCGTTGACTTAAAAATAAAAAAGGTTCAGACTTGATACTTTTGTTCTTTACAACATGAGAAATCATTTAGTTCAGTGTAACATGAGGTAAAATTGTACTAAAAAGCTCCTCTATCAAGCTGAACTTTTTAATATCCACTCTGAACCTGATTTTTACTAATATACAGCTAGTTAAAGTACAAGGCAATGAAAAGTCTAGTGCTATATGGGTTTTTAGGTTCCAGCTGGTAGCACCAGAAGAATTTGTCAGAAGCTAGGCTGATTCCTATTCAGTATTAACTTTACACATGGGAAGACTGATCATGCGCTATTAAAGTCAATAGGATTTTTATCATTGACTGTAATGAGCAAAGCATCAAGCTATATGCTTTCTTCTCTCCCTTCCACTCTGCTTCGAAGTTTCCCATAATCTTTCTTCAAATGAGCTTTCCCTAACTTTCTGTAACTCTTTTTCCCTTCAAGTTTTCTGCCATCAATGCCCCACATGCAAAACCAGTGGCTGAATAGGAACCGTTGAGATTCTTCTGTGCTTTAAAATTGCAGTTAAGTTATTCTTTTTTCCACATTTCCAAGGAGAACGGGGTGGATGGCAGAGCTCTCAGCAGAGTGCCTTTGGAGGTTTGGTTTTCATTCAAATCAAATTGAAACGGGGCATGAACATGAGTGAACTAAGAGCAATGAAAACCAATATAACGCAGCTGGAGAGGCCACCTTGGCAAAATGCTGAATATCCAACGCTCTTGATGATTAAATGAACCATAAAGGTTTTTGGCATCTTACAGCATTGTGCTCTGAGGTCCTGATCTTGCAGGGGACTTCAGCTATGCCTAAATTTAAGCTCTTGCTTATAACCCAAGGAGATTAAGAGGGTTTTGCTCCAGATTCATGTCATCGAGCTACAGGCACTTAACTGAAGCAGAGAAGGGAGAAGCAGTGGTCTTCAACTTCACTGGAGAAGGACAGGCAGCTCCAGGATGTTTTCTGTGTTTTGCATTAAAACTACTGAAGTGCTTTATGTGGTGTGAATACTTATGAAAAATGATGACAGTAAAAGGACAAACCCAGATGATGTCAAACAACGTATCAAGGGCCTTGAAACAAACTTTCCTCGCTCTACTGATGTGCAAGCACTAGATCCCAAAACATATACAGACAGTGTTGTGTCAAGTACTCAGAAAGCTGCAACAGCATTACAGAATAAAACGCTGCAGTATCAGGTAGCTACATGCGATTCTGTTTATTCTGGCATAAACCTGGTAAAAAAAAAAATCTTTATAATTAAAGAATAGAAATGTTTATGCACAGAAGCAGAGAAACTAGAAAACCAAGCACCCATGCAATCTCATTTTCTTTTGGGTTGTTCGTATCAACGGATCAAAATGATCTAATTAGTTTATGGACAGAGTTTGTTCCTGAAGATCACAGCCTGGACTTTGGGGGAAAATACTCCATCTTAAGTAGGTCATGTTTTCCACATGCTAAGTTTTGTTATCTGTGAAATGAGTTATGCAAAGTGAAAAAATACTGCTTACAAAGACTAGTATCCACCCAAAACCTGGCTACAGTGGAGGAAGTGAGGACAAACAGTTCCAATGGCTCTAAAAATAGTTTTGTTTCCAGGTTTGGATAGGGACTTGTATGGATGAAAAAGTAACTTGTCCCCTGAAGCACTTATTTTTTTCTGTATCCAGCAAATGATAAGACCTATTTTTTTTGGATGTGTATTTTTGGGGAGACCCAGCAACTCAGTTCTGCACTTTTAAAATGCCTCCATGTGCTCAAAAAGGGCAGCCAGAGGCCACATTTTTCTAGTTGTGTTGGAAAAAAGCAGACTTGAAGCTTGACAAGAACATGAGAACCCGGCATAAGAGATGGACTTTTCTCTGTCTGCTTCTACCTCTTGCTCTCTTCCATATGTCTCAATAGATGTATCTTTATCACTCAATTAATGTATATAAATCCTTGTTTCCTTATTCTGTTCATCAGTACTTCCAAAGCAGTTCTAGGAATGAAGATGACTAATTGTGTCTCCTCTTAGCTTTGAAGGATAAGACAACAGAATAATATTCAGTGGTATGTAAAAACATCTGATTTTTTCCCTTTCTTGACATTTCTTTCTTGATTGTTCGAAGTGGAACTTGGAAATTGTTGTGGTGCAGTTCCTGGGCCATCACGAATCATGAGTGGTTCTTGTACTGATTTCAGCTTCTAGGATGCTTTGCAAGCTTGCTCTGTCTGAGGAACTTGCGCATGTCCCTCTTCTGTGCTTTCTGCTCTATTGTCCTGCCTGTACCCTGGTAGATTACATTAGCCAAGGAAAAACTGTTATTTTTAGGGTGTGGAGGGGATAGGATTGCATTAAACAGAATCAAGTTGTAGGTCCAAAGCTGGCATTATGGAAATTGCAGAAAGTGAGATGAGCCTTCACTAAATTCTTCACGAACTGGAATTAAAGATGTTTTTGCTTTCTCTGATAAAATTAAACAGCTGATCTCCAACCTGTAGATGACAGGAGCTTGTCTAGTTCTTTAGCACTTGTGGCATTTTACATTGTCACACTTCAACAAAATACCTTCCATGTCTTTCAGCTATTTGTAATTTGTAACGACTTCTTTCATCCTAACTTTCAAAGACTTAACAAACACTTGCATATTTATTTTCACATTAATTATTTGGATATTATTAGACCAAATTTAACACTGAATAAAATGTACTGTCGAACTCCAGAGCACCTAGTAAGTCAGCTTCACAGCTTGGAGTCCTGACTACTGGGTTGTTATTCTAACCACTAAACCACACTCCCTTCTTTTGCCTGATGTCTTCTGGGAATCATCTATCAAATAACTTCCCTGCATTTCCTTTTATTGCTTCCCAGGTAATGTTTATTGCTTTGAAAGTAAGTAATCGTTGGTTGGGCTGTGCTCAGATGCAATTAAATGAATATTCCACACACCCCCTCCTCTTCAAATGCAGAGCATCTCTGAGATTCCTAATCATCTGAGTTTTATATCTCTGTTTTATTACTTTCCAAATATACAATGCTCATAAAAAAGGTAATTGGGTCTTTACAATAATGCCATTTCCTAATGTTCACCAATGAGGGAAAATTATCATCATGTAGCAGAATATTATGTTTTAATTGTTTTACTCTCTTATCCCATGTCAAAAGTTTTGAGAGCAAAATACTAGGTATAAATGTGAAGCCATCACTACTGAAAAAAATGGTCATCAAGGGTGATGATAATTCTGTTAAGCGGAGAGCATCAGTGGTGTAGGGAGGAAGATACAAATATAGAGACTGAACAGCTTGAAACAGCAGAGAAAAAATACAAAATAGTAAAAGTTCAGATTAAAGTCTTACTATATAGTAAAACTAGAAGTCGTGGTTTTGTCTCAGTTCTTAAACTACATAGTAAATGGCCAGGCCACTCTGCCTAACGGAGAAACACTAAAGTTCTTCACTTCGCTTGGTCCTGAAGCAGGTCAAAAGTGGCTTTGACACCAACCACAAGGAGAAACACAGCATCAGGGGTGGTAGGTTGGGTCCAGGGGGCAAAAGGTGTAAGAAGCATAACAGAAACGTGTTTGCTGAAAAAACAACAAAACAACCCAACATTTTTTGGTGTCAGGCTTCATACTCTGTTACCCTTATTTTCAGAGAAGCTGGAAATAAGATCATCCTGTAAAGGCCCAAGCTGAGGCCATTTTTAGAATTATAGAGCCCTAACGAATCCCCTGTTGCAGCTGCCCTTGTGCAAGGTGGGGACAATAACCTCTTTCTCTGGCAAGCCTTGTAATTCCTTTAGGACAAGGATCGTTCCTTAATGTGAAATGAGCAGCGCTTTGCCCAGCAGGGTTCTGACTTTTCATTGAAAGGCTCAAATTTGCAGCGAGGCAAAAATACATAAACCAAAAGGACAACAGCACTTGGGTGGATGAATTTCAAGCTGCGTTCGAATTTCCCTTGTTCCTCTATTTCTGTGCTGAATGCAGAGACATCCTTTCTGTCGGGGGTAGTTTACAATTAAAAAAAGCCCTCTGCTCTCCTGCATAGGAAGAAAGCCATCAAATATGGCTCGTCTTTGATCTGTTCCCACTGTCGTGGCCCTCGGCCCTGTGAACTGGCAGTGCTTGAAAACAGGGGCTGCCAGTATGAAGGAGTGACCTGTCTGACACGGCTCTCCCTGGCATGTTGTACAGGACACTGCACGTCTTGGATGACACAGAAATGAAAGAAGACTGTGGGATTAAGAGGGATGTTCAAGGTCACCAACTCTATCCCTCAAAATATAAAAGGCATCATCCCATGCAAGCCTGCTCACAACTGTCTTAAAACTAGTTATTTACTTGTCTAATCTGACCGGGAAGGAATTCCAGGAGTCTAAACAGTTAGAAAATTTCTAGTTTCCTGTGTAATTTTATTTTTTGCCTATTTATAGTCATCTGTTCTTGTGCCAATATCATCTTTTAGCTTAAAGACCTCTGCTCCCTCCCTGGTGTTAACCTGGCTGATATATTTGGAATCTGCAAGAATACCCTTTCCCTGCCTTCCTCCTCCAGTCCTCGCTGTGACGGATGAAACCCAGAACCCAGATAGGCTTTGCAGTAACCCCAGGCTCTCCTGTGCCATAAACTTCCAAATAACTTTTTTTACAGCTTAAATTCTTCTTTGTTGAGCACGCCTATCAGAGTATGGGNTGAAGGAAATCAAAGTCCAGACAGACAGATTTGTGCAAGTTGGCACAAGAAGTGGCTGAAGCAAGAGAAGAATTTGGGTTCCCTGATACCAAGCCACTACCTCTAAATGCTTTTATTCATGGCATACCTCCATCACAGCAAAGGGTTATTACGGTGTGACACACTCAAAGCCAGCATTCCACCCCGTGATCTTCTAAGTCTCACTCAATTTGCTCATGAAATGAAAATCTAGCAGGAAGTGTTTGATGGCTGTGCATATTAATATGTGCTAAAACAAGAGCTTTCATTATCATCTTCAATGCTTTCTTTTCCCTTTTGCCACTGAGGTAGTGTGAAGGTTACAGTTAAGGTCAACTGCAGTCCATGTTTATTGGTTTATTTCCAGATTTTGAGTTATTGATATTGAGCTTGTCCAGGAAATCAGTGCCGTGCAACATAAGGCTAATCGATAGCCTGCTGCTCTTTTTGCATATTAAAAAGATAACCTTATAGAGAAAATATTTTTTTAAAAGAGAGTTTCAATGTCTTTCCACTACCAAGTCAAAGCTTTTACAAACTCTTGGGCAGCTGTTTTCATTTATTTCTACACTATTTTTTCCCCCTAAAGCTGTCTTTGGTGGTCAAAGCAGGTTTCATTCCTTCCTTTCCTTTTTTTTCCCCTTCATTTTTCCTGAATAAGAAACAAATGCCCACCACCCAGATATTCAGATATCTCTCCCACTTGGATTTGTTCCATGCATATGGATAGACTGTCTTTCAGCTTGCTGTGTCCCAAGTACAGAAACAGAATCATGGGCTCATGGTATCAGCAGGGCTGTGACCTCTGGCTGAACGTTGCTTCCCCAGCCATCTCACTGGTGGTCTCTGCTACTTGCCCTTTGCTTAGGATTCACCTCATCCCCATATATCATTGTCCTTGTTTTGTAGAATACCCACAAATTTGCTAAGACTTTGCTTCTTATACTCCTACTGTACTGTGTCCTGTGCGTGTTTAGTTGCTGTGCAGCTCCCCTCCTTCTCCCATCCTAATGTTGTTACAGGCTATTGCTGTTTGCTAAGAAATGAAAGATGATATTTAAAAGGATGCTAGTACTAGGTTGACTGCTGTTGAATTTCAGAGCCACTGGTACAAATACTGAATTGTATTACTTTCATGGTAACGGTCTCCCCAAAGGATTCTCCTCTTGCCTCAGATGCTCAGTCCCCGGTCAGTTCAGATCTGATTGCTCATCTGTTAGATGTAATAATAGCATCGTGCTGTAGCTCTATGGTGCCTTTCATCTGACGTGTTTTTACAGAGTCTGGGCAGCTGTCGTGGAGAAGCAGGTGGGAAGCCGAGTGCTGAGGCTGTTTCTAAAGTAATTTCAGTTGACATATATTTAGTGAACCCCTCCTGCTGATAAAGAGGTACAGTGTGTATTATATATGTGTATATATATACACACAGCTAATTAAAATGACAGCGCTGGTACCAGTGGCCAGCTGGGACACATCTCTCTCCACAGCACCTTTCTTCATGAGCCCCCCCACCCCAGCTGGTCACGAGTCCCTGAGGTGAACCCACCATCGCCGCTGTTTCAGGATGTGTTTTTTACTAGTCATGTGGTGACTGAGGGCATCTGTCTAGACATAACTTGGCAATTTGGCTGTGTTTTATGAAAATGCCATTTCTCTCTCTGTCTGCTTTGATGTACTGTCAGCAAACCAAGACCAAGACATGAGAAGAAGGATCCTTTTTGCCCAGAAATAAGGCATAAATGTGATGATTGCAATAGCCATGATACTGGAAACATAAGAGAAGATGGTAACTGGAGCATACAGGGGTCGTCACATTTATTTGCAAAAGAGCTTGTGCTTTTGGAGGGTAGAAAGTTATCTCAGAAAAGTGTCTGGAGACACTGGCTGTATCTACTTTGCTGAGCTTAAGACACCTCTGACTACAGGACCAACTTGCATATGCATGATATAGCACAGTGTCCTCCAAGGATATTATCTGAGATTTTTCAAAGTAAAACTAACTGGTCTGGGCAATAGTTGTGGCTGTTATTCTACTGAACAGCTCTGGTTGCTTTAGAGTCACCTCATGGGCACTGGGTACCACAGGTCTCAATAGTCCAAGACCAAAGCCCCAAGGAGGTCTTTGGTTTTCTCAAACCCAAAAAGTAAATTTTTGTGCTAGGAGACAAATCCTGAAAGCTGATGAGCAAGAAGGGGAATTCAGGTGAACCTGGGACAGCTGTGACTAACTACACCAGGGAGATGTTTGGCCCTTTTCAGTGCTGAAGCTGTGCTGACACAGTTCCTGCTAGACACAATGGACTCCATAGGCTGTGATTTCCCCTTTACATACAGGAACAGGCTATATTCAACTGCTTTGTGATCCCTTAGTAGGATCAGATTCTCAGAGAGCTTTTCCCTGTTATGATTTTACATTAAAGTGGGTGTGAGTGGCTGAGATGTGCAGGCCAGAGGGAAACAGCAAGAGAAAGTGAGAACGGTGGTGACCTTGTCACACGCTGAATAGCAAATTCATGTTTTCTAAAAATAGTATCTTGTCTTTCCCACGACACTAACCTGCACTGCAGCTTCAAATTCGCTTGTAAATCTCCTCTTGGTCACACATGAAACCACTTGATTCAAACATGGCAATGCAGTAAATTTGAAGTGACCTGCTGAGAAGTATATACAGAATGAAACTCAAAGCAGCGTTACGTACCTATTGCTAACATCGACCAGTCTAGTGTGCCTCTCAAGTAACGCCTGTCCTCAAACACCTTCCCACAATTTCCTCCTCATCCCCAGAGAGGAAAAATGTTTTATTTTGCCATTTCTTTAAGAATTTAGGTTGAAGCTCAGTTTTGATTGTCTAGATCTTGATAAAGGTGATGATAGGGTTGAGTGTGTATGGGTAAGAATCAGGGTGAAGGTGAAAAAGGCAGCTATTGTCGTGGGATACTGTTATAGACCATCCAACCAGGATGAAATGACAGATGAAGTATTCTGTAAGCAGTTGAGAGGAGTCCCACAATTGTTAGCCATTGTTCTTCCATAGGACTTCAACTTTTCAGATGTCTACTGAAAATACAGTGAAATGGAAAAGAAACAGTCTAGGAAGTTCCAGGAGAAGGTGGAAGATAACTTCCTGACACAGCTGGTGAGGGAGAAGACTAGGGAACGTGCTCACGAGCCCTGTTGTTTGAGAACAGAGAAGGACTTGTGTGTGATGTGAGGGTTGGAGCCTGTCTTGGGCACAGTCATCACAAGATAGAGTTTTTGATTCTTGGAGTAGTAAGGAGGGGAGTGCAGCAGAATCACTACCTAGGACTCGCGGAGGGCAGAGTTTGGCCTGTTTAGGTGCCTGATGACAGAGTCCCTTGGGAGTGAGTCCTGAAGGGAAAAGGAGTCCAGGAAGCTGGACATGCTTTCAGGAAAAAAACCTTGAAGGTGCAGGAATGGGAACTCACCATGTACTGAAAGATGAACCAGTGGAGAAGACAACCAGCCTGGCTGAGAGGAGAGCTTTGGCTGGTACTCAGGATAAAAAGGAGAGTTTTTGACCTTTGAAAGATAGGGCAGATAACTCATGGGGGCTACAAGGATGTCATCTGCTTATGCAGGGAGGAAATTAGAAGGACCAAAGCCCAGTTAGAACTTAATTTTGCTACTGCTATAAAAGACAATTAAAAAAGTTTCTATAAATACATTAACAACAAAATGAGAGCTAAGGAGAATCTCCATCCTTTATTGGATATGGAGGGAAACATAGTGGCACATACACAGAAAAGGCTGAGCTACTTAATGCCACCTTTGCCTCAGTCTTTAGAGTAAGACCAGTTTTCTCTGGGTGAGCTGGAAGACAGGAATGGAGAGCAGAATGAAGCCCACATAATCTAAGGGAAAATGTATGGCAACCTGCTACACCACTTAGATACACACAAGTCTATGGAGCTGGTTGAAATCCACCCAAGGATACTGAGGGAGCTGGCAGAAGTATGCACCAAGCTATTTTCCATTACTTGTCAGTAGTCCTGGCTACCTGCTGCTGTTGACTGGTGGTTAGGAAGTGTGATGACCATCCACAAGAAGGATCAGAAGGAAGATCTGGGAAACTATAGGCCTGTCAGTCTGACCTCATTGCTGGGAAAGGTTATGGAGATTATCTTGAGTGCCATCAGGACAACTAAGTGATCAGGCCCAGATAGCATGGATTCACAAAAGGCAGGTTCTGCTTGACCAACCTCATCTCCTTGAACCACCCTTATGAGAGTCAACAAGGCTCAGTGCTGGGTCCTGCCCTTGAGTCACAATAACCCCAGGCTTGGGGAAGAGTGACTGTGTCAGTCTCTTCTCCCCAGTAACAAGCGATAGGATGAGAAGAAGTGGCCTCAAGTCGCGTCAGGTGAAGTTTAAATTATGTATTAAGAAAAATTCCTTCACCAAAAGGGTTATCAGACACTGGAACAGTCTGCCCAGTGAAGTAGTTAAGTCTCCATCCCTGGAGGTATTTAAAAAACATATAGATGTGGTACACAGGGACATGGCTTAGTGGTGGACTTGGCAATGCTGGTTGGACTTAATGATATTAAAGGTCTTTTCCAGCCTAAATGATTCTTTGATTTATGGCAGTGCTAAAACCCAAAAGATTTCCCCTGAGTAATCCTAAGGCTGTGCAACATGGACACCAGAGTCCAAGCATTACTTTACAGGAGTGCTGCCCTTACTCCAGCTTGGTTACTCCCAGTTGAAATGCAGTCCTTCACTGAAGACAGATGCTAAGAGAGAAAGACACTTCTGTTGTGTGTGTGTGGGTGAGGGGGTGACCAGCACGACTATACATTCATGGAAACAGATGGAACAGTTTATACTACAGTACTCATGCATATTTGGTTTGTATTTGAATGAAGACTAACAGATGCAATGCGCTATTTTATTTTTTAGGAAATATATGATTAGATATGCTTAATTTGCAGAGGGTAATGAGCTACATGCCCTTATTAAAAAGTCATATATTTATGTACATTTCTAGTAGAAACATCTTTTGTAAAAAGAAACTTGTCATTCAAAACAGAAAAGTTGACCTCTCTGGATTTGTCTGTTGTATGCTTGCTCCTTCTGTTCAGCTGTTGCACTCTGATATTAAGAAATCCAGACAGGGGAATACTGAAGAACAAATTGTGATCCTCCAGAAATGTGCTCTCTGCAGCTAGTTAGATTTCTTTCATATGTATACACGTAAATAATTTTATTTAGTTTTGAGAATACGTCCAGGAAAACTGCATTTCATTCTCACCACGTTGAAAAGTTATTCAGCATCTTAAACTTGACTGACCTTGATATTTCAATCATCATATAACGAGACATTAGGTGAAATATTCCTAGGTGGACACCTTCTTTAATACTGTCACTTACTTGAGCCTTAATCATCTAATATAGTACTTTAAATTTCATCTACAGCTACTTTGGAGTACTTTTTGCATCTGTGAAAAAGCCAACTGATGTACAGATACCTTTCCCCTGAATTTAATAAATTAGATTTGCCATCTAGAAAAAAAAACAGAAACCTTTTTTCCAGTCTCACAAATACAGTGACCTGACCATCTTAGAGGCATACACCACCACTTCCTGAGTGTTTCAGAGAGCTCTAGTCAGAACTGCCGGATGAATTCCTATTCACTGATGATCTCAGAAGCATTTTAGGTATGCTCAGGGGACAGGGTGTCGATGGCCCTGGTCTCTAGCCCCAGTCTTGCCAAGTACAGAGCACAGAATCACAGAATCACGAATTGTAGGGGTTGGAAGGGACCTCCAGAGATCATTGAGTCCACCCCCCCTGCCAAAGCAGGTTCCTTAGGACAGATCACACAGGTTGGTGGCCAGAAGGGTCTTGCATATCTCCAGAGAAGGAGACTCCACAACCCCCCTGGGCAGCCTGTCCCAGTGCTCTGTCACCCTCACTGTGAAAAAGTTCTTCTGCATACTGGTGCAGAACTTCCTGTGCTCCAATTTGAAGTCTTTGCCCCTTGTCCTGTCTCCACAAATAACTGAAAAGAGGCTGGCCATTTCCCCCTGTGTCCCACACTTCAGGTATTTATATCCATTTATCAGATCCCCTCTCCATCTTCTTTTCTCAAGGGTGAACAGCCCTGGTTCATTCAGCCTTTCCTCATAGGGGAGATGCTTCAAGCCCAGCATGCAACATCAAACAGATATAGTTAACAGGGTTGGAAATGCACCCCAGCAAACCACCTTGGGTTGCAGCTGCCCATGCACACAGACACTTTGCAGGCTCACACATTGTCATTTTGCAGCAGTTTCATGAGGTTTATGTTTCCTAACTTTTAGCAACAGGTAATTACTACTCTAGGATATAGATGTCTGCAATGTTGAGGCGGGTAGGCAGTTGGTTCAGTGCTAACTATATGTCACGGATGAGAAAGACACCTTAGCACAAAACACCTGGGTCAGCCTTTCCATTAAAGCACTGTGAGATTTTTAACATCCATGCAGAGCAGATGAAATCAAAGTCTCCTTCAAAGCAACTACTGACAGTACCACGTCGCTGTGTTTTCCTGTCCTGGTGGGATGAAAAGATGAGCAGACTCCATCGACAAGTTCAGTCCAGCTGGAAGTGTGAGTCCCCCCTGACATCTGGCTCAGGCTTCATCAATTCTACCTTGCTGCAGGAACAGCCCTTGTCCCCGTTCATAGAGCAGAGGCAACCAGGCCCTTTTTGTGGTGTGTATTATCAGATCATGTCTACCTCAAATAAATCACACTGGCCCACTCTGTCATCTCCTTCAACCCACTTTTTGGGTAAAACTTCCATCAGCCAAGCTTACATACACTGAATTTGTGTGATGGGTAGTTTGCCAGGAAAAAAAAGCGCAAAAAAGTGCAAAAAAGCACAAAACTTGGCCTTTATATGAGAGATAGCTTCCTTTGTAGGATTGGGAAACGAGGAAGGATTGTGATAAACATCATTACCAGCAAGTAATTTTTCCCTTTCTGATGCATCTCTGCAGTGAGTTTGTTATCTGCCTGCGTGAAAGATCTTTTCAAGATGTTTCTAGTCCCCAAGGAAGTGAGAGAGTAACAGAGTTGTCCCAATAACAATAAAGGGCGAGGGGGGGGATGTCAGGGGGAAGATGTCTCTCTTGTTCCTCTAACACTTGACAAAGCACTTTCCTCCCCCTTCCCAGCACTACTCTCCTAAGCAGTTCGGAAGGGAAATGAGTTTGCTTGCAGATATTTTTGTTCTCCAGCTAGAGAAACAAATGCGTTCACTGAATATAGCTCTGCCAAGAAAATAAGAACATGGGCAGGACTTTGAATGGAGTCACTGATGGGAATGAAGGAGAGGAACAGTTTGCTGTCTGAATTGCTCATCAGGAAGAAATAAAGGTGAAGAGAGAGAGGGAGGAAATAGAGTTGTTTGAGTAAGGATACTGAATGCAAAATCTAAGTAGAAGAAACAGTAAATGCTGAGAAGAAGCTGGATGAGTCTGAGTCATGCAACCAATTTTTTTTTTTCCCTCTAAAACTGTGTAAAACAGATGCTGCAACAATCTACCTCAGAAACCTTTCGTGCAATTATAGGAAAAATGACCCTGGGGCAAGGTCATGGCTTTTCTTGCAGGACATGATGTGAGGGCTAGTGTGGGAGAATATGTGGTGACATTTTCATGAGGGCAACAGGTATCCAGCTACCAACAGCTACCCTTCAGTAACAGATGGAGAAAGCCAAACTCTTCTGTTCTTCCCTCTGTTGATCAAGTGGGATGAGATCTCAATGGTTTCGAGTGGCCAGTCACAGGTTTTATGGCATAACATGATGAAGAGAATTACTGGCTGCTTCCTAGCTCCCTACAGGGCTGCATAGGACCTCGACAAATCCTAACTCCTGGTGTTCCTATAACAGCTTTCCTAACACAATGGTATTTTTAAAATGGTCCCTGTTGGTGACTTTCTGAATTCCCTATAATTCCTAACACTCTCACTTTAAAATATTAGGAAACAGAGCCACTGACCTGTTTTCAGACAGTATATCTGCATACTTCAGAAAACATGCGAGTAAAGAATCTGTTAATTCTTTATTTTTTTAATCCTATTCTGGAATCCTATTCTTAGGTTTATCTACACTTGGAAATGTACCAATGTCATTATTAATGGAGAATTATTTGCAAATATTAATTTTGAAGCAACTCTACATGGAATCACAATGATCAGATGGAGAATTGTGCCAGAAGAAACGATGCTGAAATAATTATTTCATAACAGCTGTATCAGTAAATTTCCAATCGAAGAGGAGCTCGTATACACAGGAAGGAAGCAAACCCTATTGTCTCCCTCCTTCCTTACAGCCCTTGTTTTACAGCCAAATAAGCAATAATGAGGCTGTAGATCTATGTCTTCTTCTTAGAATCCAAAAGGCTTTACAGAGCCTGTTGGATGAATTTCAACACCCTGTTCCAGTCCAAGGAGGAAATAAGCTCTTCCAGAAATTCACCAATCTTCCTTTTTCTTCTTTGAGTCTGGCTGTAGCTCAAAGGAACCTTATGGACCATCTGTCCCTCCTATCCTCTCAACCCCCACATGCCACCATCGATAAGACATCAATCTGTGAAGCAGCCTGGGAGAGACTTTTTTTTTTAGTAGCTTCTCCAGGAAAACATCCGAGCAATTCCTCTGCAGAATCTATCTGTTCTCTGTGTCTGCTGGGGAAATGGGGCATTGACCTCTCGCCATCTCTACCATGGTCTGGGCATTCTTCTCTTGAAGGACATAAATGTATTTTCAAGAACTTTAAACAAAGCCAAGAATGAATTAACCAAAACCAATTCAGGGAGGACAGTGATAAACAGGGCACGGCTCATGAGAGCGTTAGAGGTTTGGAGAACATTACTTAGAGTGAGACACTCCAGAAGAAAAGAACTAAAAGAAGGTTAAGGGCTTAGTTAATCACTCTCAATAGGGACATGAATCTATTGGGGTACTGCTCAGAGGCAATAATAGATGCTAGGGTCTAGGGTGTCTTTGGAAACGCTTCCTGAATATCCTTCTCTTATGTTTTGTGCTCATGTGGGATCAACCATAATCTGATGCTGAGCATGCAAACCTCTGGTGCTACTGACTGAAACAAAAAGCTTGGGGTCTGAATTTGCTTCAGACTCCAGCCTGTGGCTCTTCTTAAGTTAAAAAAAAATATATTCTGAGGTGGTAAAATATCTCCCTAAGAAAAAGCACTCATCTCTTCTGAAATATACAGTTGGAAAATGATCTTTTCCATAGTCATGAGGCTTACAGAGAGAAGTTAGTAAGAGCTCTTCTACATCACAGCTGCTTCCATCCAGTTGTCCTGTTCATTATTTTTGTCTTCTAGCAAGGCATACAGGCTTGAGTTGAAAGACACCACGAGCATCTTGCAGAAATGCTGCTGGGAGGCTGCTTACCCTAAGCCCACGACCCTTCTTAGAGGTAAGACCTCTGGGCTGTCACCCTGCTGCATTCAATAGCTTTCCACTCCCGTACAGCTGCAGATCATTACATCTGGTTGCACTGTACTATGCCTGTTTAGGCTCTGTCCTTACAGCTTTTTATTTCTATTGGTTTTGCTACTCTATCCAGTTTTAATGTTCCCACACTTTACCAACCATGAGTCTAGGTTTTCCTCTAGATAACTACTAGCATCATACTGAGTTCCCATACCTGTGGCCCCAATACCTACCTTTTTGGCCCCAGAAACTCCCTATCCAACAATTAATGTAGCAACATATTTTTTATCTTTCTTTTCTCTCCCTCTCTCTTTTTTTTTTTTTTTTTTTTTTTTTTTTTTTTTTGTCAAAACATTGCTAGTTTTTGACCAAATAAGGACTTGGTTCATCCATTTACACTAAAGAGGAAGGACTGTTCACTGACATTTCACCAGGGCTCTACTTCAATTCACACAAATCCCAATGTCTAACAGGAGCAGGAAGGGGATTAATAATCTGAAATTCATATGGAAACAAGCCTATTTGCTACTAGATCACATTAAAGAAGATCCCCCTCCACAAACAGGCATGAACCCCATCAAAGGGAGTTAGAAAAAGATCCTGTTCAGCTTTAATAGAAGCCATGGAGGTTTTTTTTGTGTTGACCTCTGCTTGCTTTCTCTATTCACAGTGCCAACAGAAGGAAAATGACGAAATGAAGCAAATTTGCCATGATGTAAGAGCAGGTCTGATGAAGATGGAATGGCAAAGACCCACACTTGATGGCCAGTCAACAGCCAAAATTATTCAGGTGGGGCTGAGGGACACTGACTTGGGAGGGGACAAGGGGAACATGTTTCATATGCTACTATGTGTCACAAGAAGTCTGGCTTGAGGCATGTAATTAAAATTATATACATCTATATTCTGTTTGCACAAATGTTTTTCCCAACCTTTATATAGATTCGTGAGCCAAAGCCATCTAGAACTCAGCACTTTGTAAGCATGTAAGTAACCCTCTCTATCACCCAAATTTCTGATACGCTTAAAGACTGAACCTGATTCGCCTGAAAAGACCTATTTTCCCTACAGCTCCATCAGGTGGCATTCCTCTTAGCCCTTTCCCAGTTCTTGTTTGTAGACTGATCCCATGCCACATCTTCTACTCTCCTGATGCCAGGGTGTCTGCGATACCCAAGTTCATCACCTTCCTGTCCCTGAGAAGTGGCCCCAGATTAACAGTCTTTCAAACTTCCACAAACACAACACTCATTTCATGGCAATCCCCCAACATATGATGGGCCAAATCATCAGTCTGGGAAACAGACTTATGGAAGGAGAGCTGAAGAATGCAACCAGCAAACTGCACACATGCTGCCTTTACCTGCCACCTCTTCCAGAGGAGAGACAAGTTATATTAAATGCCAAGGAGGAGTAGAATCAGCTACAAAAAAAAGTTTGCTTTGTTGAGCATTAATAAAACTGATGGGGTATGTTTATGTAGCACCTTTCATAACAAATGATCAAGTGCCTTGCTAGCCTTAATCATTTCACCCATCACTGAACTGCAGACACCTCTGGGGTGGAACATTAACAGATGCTTGGTAGAGCACAGCAGCAAAACAGAGCAATTTAATGGAGGAGAAACACCCCGTCCAGCTGCAGGTGCAAAGGGAATTTTGTTAAATGGAATGTAATTATCCAAAGCAGAGGTACCTAGGAGAGAGGGAGACATTTCCCTTAATACTCTAATATTGGGCTATGGCTGCTTTTCCAGCCCCTGTGTTACTGGGGGATCAGCATCACAGCCTGGCTCTGGGGCTGCAGTTGAATCTCAATTTAATTTCCATCCTAAGGCTCCCAAAAGNTGTTTCCAGATTCCCACTGTTTCAGCCAACGATTTCCGTTTGCCTCTTTCAAACACCTAAAACAAACTAGAACCAAATGGGGAACATGGCTGGAGAGGGAGGTTCTGTACATCCACATTCCTAACAAAACATGAGGTTCTGTCGGCTATAAAATCCACACTTTATATGAGGGAGAAATCATTGTCCCTAAACTATTCGTGGCAGGGTGGCTTGATTTAAATTGTAATCATGGTTTAAACCAGCAAACAGAGAATCTTGATTTAAATAATCAGTTTTAATCTTGTTTTGCATGTGTGCTTTTCTGTTATTTTCTTTTAAAACTGGTTGATTCTCACTGATTGGTATAATTTGCTGCTTCTTTATGCTAAATCAAAGAATATCCTATATCTATACATATTTATTCCAGCAATTATATAGTTTAACATGCATTTATTCAGATTCCTACTTTTTACATGTTTTATAAAAAGAAAATGGTTAACAACAGATTTTTATTCAGTAGATGATTGCCGGACTTTTTTTTTTCACTTTTTTTTTTTGGGGGTTGTTTTTCATTTATTTGGAATTCACGTCAAGCTGCATTTAAAGGGAAACTGGAATTCAGTCATAATTTCACACACACACACTCCCTTCCCAAACTGAGTATAATAAAAGTACTTGAACTTGCTGGAGATACAAGAAGAAAGTAAATCTTACTCAGAAAATGAGTTGGCATTAACAAACATGGCGCTAGCTGTCACTGGGGAACTGGAACAGAGGTGCCTTTCCAAGAGAGCTCAGTAACGCTTCTTCCTTGCTGCTAGAGCCGGCTTAAGTAGCTCACCGGTCTTTTCCCTACACCGCCCTCAGCCAGTGGCCCTTCTTCAACCTGAAATGGGGAGGTTTTCTGTTGGGTGGGGACTGGAATAGGCTGCCCAGGGCGGGTGTGGAGTCTCCTGCTCTGGAGATATTCAAGACCCATCTGGACGCCTCCCTGTGCGACCTGTCCTAGGGACCCTGCTTTGGCAGGGGGGTTGGACCCGACGATCTTTCGAGGTCCCTTCCAACCCTTATGATTCTGTGAGCCTGTGATTTCTGCTGCTCCACCCTGGCTTGAACAGACCGCTCTGTCTAGGGTATCAGCGGTCCCATGGGAGTTGAAAAATCACCCCTCAGTGCAGAGACCCCCCCCAACCCTGTCCTCAAGGAAAGGATTTAAATCACACCTTTTTTGGGATAAGTCAGAGTTGGACTGCCTGAGAAGTGGGGATGGAGAACCCCTGCCAATGGGTACATGGGGTGGCAACTGCAGACCTCTTAAACTAGTTCTCTCTCCAGATATATTGTGCCCTAGAAATTGCCAGAATACATCTTGTTTCTGATTTCATTCATGCAAAAGAAAATTCTTGTCCCAGTGACAGTACAAGAGGCAATGGGCATAAACTAGAATAGAGGAAGTTCCACCTGAACATGAGGAGGAACATCTTTACTCAGACGGTGTCAGAGCCTTGGGACAGGATGCCCGGAGAGGCTGGGGAGTCTCCATCTCTGGAGACATTCAAAACCTGCCTGGACACTGTCCTGTGCAGCCTGCTTGAGGTGACCCTTCTCTAGCAGGGGGTTGGACTGGATGATCTCCAGAGGTCCTTTCCAACCTCGATCATTCTGTGATTCTGTGAAAACTTCCTCTCCCCTCCTTTTCAGCTGCTGGGGGATTTCTCACTTCTGTACACACTCATTGAGCTGGTCTACCTGAATGACTTGACGTGAGAAAAATCTCTCTTTCCACCTGCAGAAGAAGCTGTCAGGAGTTGATCTGGCACCTCCACAGAATGACTCAAGGTGCTCTCCCAGAAACTGCAGCCAATTTGCTGCTTTGACTTTCCTTAAAACTTTGGCAGTTAAGACACAGCTGCTTGGAAATGATCTAAGAATGATTTACAAGCCCTTAATATACTATCCTGAATTTAAGCTGTAGTTGAGCCTACCATAATTTCCCATTTTGTTTAAACAGTTTATCTATTAAAAGAAGAAATGTCTATTTAATTTAAAGTATGTTTAAAACAAATAACAAACAACTATTTCTCCACCAAACCAGGGCAGAAAACAAAGTACATGTTTCTGAATGCAGCAGCAAGTCGTCGTTTTGATGAAGTAGTTCAGAGTTTGCCACCTCTGAAGTTGGTTGTGGAAGCCTCATAGAACTTTTTTTTTGGGAGGTTATTAAATACAACAGTGATGAGAGACCTGTGCTGGCTGCCAGCTCATGCTGCTTGGCATGAAAAAGGTCTCGTCTATGGAGAGATTTGCAGGGGGAGAAAACAGTCACCGCCTGGGTGCTGTAGCTGGGGAGTGACGCCTTTCACCCTGTTTTCAGCAGCGCCCTGGGTGCCTGTGACCATTATAGGACCTGGTAAGCTCTTGGGATCTCCAGGGGAGCTCTTGGTATGGAGGCACATGCTGCACAGCTCATTTGATGCTGTCTTGCGCTCACTCAGCCTGTCTTCCTGATTTGTAAATAGCTGCAACAACAAAACCCAGGGTCTTTATCCACCCCACTCCCCCAGATACTCCGTGCATGTTTGAGGGGCTGTGTAAGCACAGTGTTTTAAGCACTTCAGCACAGAAACTTCACTTAATGCACTGCTGGTTAAACTGGAGTGCAGTAGCTTTAGAAAATATTCGAGCTCATAATTTAAACAAAGGTGGAGGTAAAGAAAAGAAAAAGAAAAAACATCCTTATTTTCTATCAGGGAACTGAGATAATGAAACAAAGGATAGAGCCAAGGTTAAGCACTGTCTGTAGGAGAACCGCGGATTATATCTCTTGGACTGCAGCCCTGTGTGCCCAGACAAAAACTGCCCTTCTCTGAGTCCTGCAACGTTTGCTCCCCAAATGTCCTCACCCTTATTTTTTGATTGAGCCATAACAAAGTTAGATTTGTAAAATGTTTACTCTTATATGATCACCAGGTAGGAATTACTGTTTTCTAATTATATATATATTATAATTTTTATATATATATATGTATATATATATAAAATAGAATAATAGAGTCATAGGGGTTGGAAGGGACCTCGAGAGATCATCGGGTCCAACCCCCCTGCCAAAGCAGGCTCCCTAGCTCATATTGTACAGATAAGCGCCCAGATGGGCCTTGAATATCTCCAGATATGGAAACGCCACAACCTCTCTGGGCAGTCTATTCCAGTGCTCTGTCACCCTCACTGTGTAAAAGTTCTTCCTCATGTTGGTGCGGAACTTCTTATACTCTAACTTGCAGCCATTGCTCCTTCTGTGCGGGGATGGACAAAACAAAATGACCTGCCTTAGAGCATATAATTGAATTTTTTAGGTGCGGTTCAAAGAAATACTGAAAACTTTGCAGAATTAGGGCAGTGCTGCATTTTCAATCACTGCCCTCAATTGAATAAAATTGCATTTTTGCCTGAAAGTTAATCAAGAGCCTCTGAGAAATGAGGCAATGAGGTTTTAATGAACAAATTCTCATGGCAGAAATGGCTTTCCTTTATTTGGAACTCAGTGTGCACCCCTCAGCACAGATAAAACAAAAATAACTTCTTCTTTCCCCTCACATTGTTCTGCTTATAGGTGGAGACACATCTTCACTGGAAAAAAGAAAGCAAAAGCCAGACATCTCAAGGGGTGTTGGAGGAGACTAGACCAGATGTGAGCTAACACTCTGTGTGCTGGATCTAGAAGTAGATGCAGTGGTCCAAGTGGGAATTCAGGAATACAGATGTGAGCATCTGGAAATGCCAGATGGGAATACGTCTGGTACAGCTTTCCCCTGTGCAGGAAATAATGCTGAACCTCTTGGAAAGGCTGGGATGGTATTCTGACATGTCCTGCCTGCTGCAGCTTGGTGTGACCCCTACGCTCCAGGATGAAGAAGAAAAAGGGCAAGAAGGCAAAGGTTAAACAAGTTCTATCTCCCTGGTTTGCACTTAGCCAGCAAGCTTAACTCTTATCTCAGAGATAAATATCAGTCCATTTTGAACCTTAAACCATCACCCCTACCATTTTTGGATTTATTCTTCCCTATAATCCTTTGCTTTTCTCCATGCTGCTTCTCTCTCATACATGCCAGGAGGGCTCGATCCCTTGCTTAGGATGGAGCTCATGTCTGGCCCTAAAGCAAAATCCTGTCCCAAATGCACATTGAGTTGCATCTCCACTGAGACAAAGTGCTAACGTCCACATCAGCTCTGATGGCCTTCAGCGTCCTGGCCGTAACCCTTACTCCATAGCATTAGCCATTCCCCATTGGTATTGCACAGAAATCCCAGCCTAAAAACGAGCTGGAAGCAAAGCTCTGCTGTTGATAGAGCAATAGGTCTTTTGCTGCTGAACCTAGCTGTATTCTCCCTAGGGTGTTTCACACCAAAAGAACTTATTTATGGCACTCAGAAATAGTGTTAAAATGTACAAATTTAAAATCACAGAGTGGTTTGGGTGGGAAGGACCTCAAAACCCATCTAGTTCCAGGGACACCCTCCACTAGCCCAGGGTGCCCAAGGCTCCATCCAGCCTGGCCTTGAACTCTGCCAGGGATCCAGGGGAAGCCCCAGCTTTTCTGGCTACCCTGTGCCAGGGCTTCCCCCCCTTCCCCGGGAAGGATTTCTGCCTAAGATCTCATCTCAGTCTCCCCTCCTGAAGCTGAAGGTCATTCCTCCTTGTTCTGTCCCTCCTCACCCTTGGCACCAGCCCCTCTCCAGCTTTCCTGTAGCCCGTGGAAGTACTGGAAGGGGCTTTAAATTTTCCCCACAGCCTTCTCTTCTCCAGGCTGAACAAGCCCAACTCTCAGTCTGATTTCATGGCAGAGGTGCTCAAGCCCCCAGTCATCTTTGTGACGTCCTCTGGACTTACTCCAACAGCTCAATGTCCTTCCTGTAGTGGGGACCCCAGAGCTGGATGCATCACTGCAGGAAGGGTCTCCCCAGAGTGGAGCAGATGGGCAGAATCCCCTTCCTCTACCTGCTGGCCCTGCTGCTTTTGACAAGGCCCAGGACATGGCTGGCTTTCTGGGCTGCATCCCCCAACATACCTAATTCCTTCTCCTCAGGGCTGCTCTCAATCTGTTCTCCACCCAGCCTGTAGTTGTGCCTGTGATTGGCCCGACTCATGTACAGGACTTTACACTTGGCCTTGTTGAACTTCACGAGGTTCACACAGGCCCATCTCTCCAGCCCGTCATGAATTACTTCCAGAATAAGCAGCGTGCCAGCAACAGTATCAAAAGCAATTATTTTTGTTAAAAAATAGTCCCATGACAAGGCAGTTTAAAGTAGGAAAGGAAAGGACAAAAATTAACAGTGTAATTGAAAAGAGCAGTAAATTCTTACCTGTTAATGTTGTCTCTATGTGCCCTCTCCCCCAATATTCAGGCTAATGAGTTTCTAGAGTTTGGACGGGGTTTTTTTCCTGCTTAATGGCTTCACTATCATCACAGTAGTAATAACAACTTGAAACCTACACACTAACCTACATTGAACTGCAGTTCATTACAGCAGAATAACATAGCGAAGGGTTTTAATGTCTGCATCCACTCAGACACAGATTACAGTAACACAGAAAATACATTCTCTATGGGATGTACCATATGGGAATAAAAGTAATAGAACAAGAAAATGGAAATACTTCTTTCCCTCTAGAGGCAAACAGGCCAGTGATGAGATAGATTAGCCCTAGAAATCATTGGGAATTCATTCACTGTAGAACAAAATCAAGATACTGATCACTAATGCAATTGAATTATCAAACTCAGATTAATCCTGTGTGCCTTCACCTCCTAAATTGGGAGTACGGATGCTTCTGTCTCTCTCTGCAGTCCCTGGGGTGGGCTATGCTACCAAAGGGACAATCAGCTCTTGGGTGGGTTGAATCCTGCCTGAGAGACAGTGGCATCCAATAGTTTCCTCTTTTGAAAGGCTGTTTTACACACAGTGGACAGGGGGTTGGTTGAATGTGGAGGGAGATTAAGTGACTGTTGGCCTAAGCCCCATCAGGTTATTGTCCCATCAAGGTAAAACTTTGCCTGAGTCTCTGGTGAAGTGAGGTGGTGCCTAACCTTTTCATTTTCAAGAATTATCTAAGGGCTAATATCTAAAAGGGACAAAAAAGATGAGGGGACAGGAAATATGAGACATTAGGAATCCATCATCAAGGATGGCTATGGTTAGAATGTTGCATCGCAAGTAAGGAAGATGTAACAGTCTTCTAGGGAGCCATTTTTCTGTGGACAAAGTAACATTTGGGATAGTTGGGTAGCTAAAGTCTCCCTTTTAGGGCTAATATTCATAGGAATATTAGTATCTTTACAGTTGGAGGGCCTGAAGGTACATTCCTTCCTCTGACCTTCACTTTTCAAGTAATCACCAAGTCTGAATACCTCTGTAAGGCTGGTTCAGTAGGTTGCAATATACAAGCAATCCCCTTGTACTATTAAAATGGGGAATTTCTTGCAAATCCTACTTGGAAAAGAACAGTGTAAGAGTTTTGAGGAACTGAAACAGGGAAGGGAATTAGTGAAAATTCTCTTCTGGATCTGCTACTCATTTTTGTAGTTCTTCACTATCTTCTCCAATTGATGAGGGATCTTCAGTGGTAAGGGTTCTGGCTTATTTTTATTTCAAGCTGAAACATCTTGTTAATATTAAGGTTACAACTGATAGGAGGCAAGTGAAAGATGACAGCCAGCAGATGTCTGTTCTTGACTGGGTAATTCTAATTTATTCTTGTCTTCCCTACTCAAAAGGCATAAGGGAAACTTAATAAAGTATAGCTCATAGCACATTCCTGGTTTTTTTATTTATTGTGAAGAATTTTATTATTTTTTTAATCTCCTTTCTGAATTGTCCAGAGTCTGAGTATCACATTTTCCCTATATCATTTGCAGCAGAAGCATGTCTGAAGTGCACGCTCATTTACTGGAAATACTTTAGAATGCACTATTTAATTCAAAGGTGAAAAGAAAAAAAAAAAAGAAAAAAGATGATATTGCTCCAACCACAGTAACAATATTGATAATAGGAAGCCTGAAAGGTAGTCACTCAGCAAAACATGGTAATAAAAAGAAAAGTCACCGTGGATTACCATCTGGGGTATTAAAAAATGATTTGTAATACTAAGATTACACTGTAATTCTGGCAATGCTAATTGCACTAATATATTGAGTTGTATTTTGCGCCAGTGGTGTAGGTCAACCTGTTTTGGTAAACAGGAAGGTGAATGTATAGAAGACTGTAAAAAGACTTCAGAAATAATTACCTTTTGCACTGAGGTCCCCTTGCTATTGTAAAATAGCTATGAGGAGAAAATATTTGGGAAAAGCTGATGAAATTCTGGAATACGTGTCTTGATCATCATGATAGCTTTCTGATTTAATAAGAAGTCCAAATGGATATAGGAAACCTAATGGTGAACAGCATGTTGCAGTGTATACAACCAAGGGTACTGGTTACACCATTCTGGCATGCAGCCTGTTCTGCCAAGCCAGAGAGGTACCATCACACACCTAGGACTAACACTGCTCATGGCAGCGGGAGTATTCAAAGGCATCAGTGAGAACTGTATCAGACACTGCTGAGTAAGTCTAGTTAGAATTCTTAATTACCCAGGAGAAATAAAGTTATATAATATCATTGGTGCTCCTTGTTTGAAAGACTTGTCTTTAATTATTTCCTGCTCTAATGTACCCCTGTGTTTCAAAATATCTTCTATTTGCTTTCAGTTCTATCGAATCCTAATTTCCTATGCAGTTTCTTAAGCACTCTTTTGAGGAGCAGTAATGGCTTAAGCAGTGTGGAAGAAGAAAGTGTGGTGGTTACTGCAAGAAATGTTCTTTAAATCATGCATTATGTCAATTAAAACGGCTAAGAGTTGAGTCTGTAATGGTAGAGAAGGCAGAGCTATCACGTGAGCTTTCCAGCTCCTGGTTGCAAGAAGGTTTCAGTTTTACAAAAAAAACTAAGAGAATTTTCCAGAAAGGCAGTATATTTGATGGCAAAGCAAACATTAACCATGACATTTTGACTACTGTTCTGATCAAGCTGGTAAGGTTTGAAGAACAGGTTTCCGTATTAGGATTATAGTTTGTTTGACAGTTTTAAAGCTTATTTAAATGTATCCCAGATCAGTAGTGACTAAAAGAAAAATTAGTTCTCTCTGCAGGATGCAGGTCCAGGAAAGTAAAATGAATTTGTGCTCTTAATCTTGTCACCAGTGAGTAAGCATCTGTATTGCTGTAGTCACCATACCACCCTTGGCTCTGACTGGTGATATCAGAGGTGAAGCCAAATGGATCTTGAAATTAACCTGCTCTTCCTAAAAAGAGGTGATGGACACATGTGTGATGAAAGCGTTGAGCTGATCATACCTGCATCCTGTTCACTGTTAAATGGGAGGTTTAAGCCCAGCAGTGCAGTTCCTCACCCCTTTTGCACACATGTACTGCATGCAGGATTGTTTCCAGGATAAGATTCCTACATATTTTTAAATTGTGAAGATGGAAAGAAGCAGCACAGTGCAATTTGTCAGCAATGGTCCTGCAGCCTGAATTTTTGCTTCCAGAGTGGTTAGATCTGGAATTTTAGTTCACGTCTACTAATCTCTCTGCCTGCTAGATAAGAAAATGTCTCACTTCAGCAACACTTCTGCTGCAAAAATTTCTTTACACAATATATCACAATTGAGGATCTCCAGCTTGTTTGAACTGTCTCAAGCCATCTGATGTTACTCATCCCGCCTGTGAGATCCTTCTGGCCTCTTGGTACTGCCCACATTCTTCCCAAGAGGAGATGAGGACAGAAAGAAACATCAGCTCCACTCTGCACATGTACACGGCATTAATCACTGATGTCTTGTCTCTCTCCTGCTCCCTCTCTTATTTAACCAGCTACATGCCTTGGTGGATATTAACACAAAAAACAAATTAAAACTAATGTGAAACCATAACTTGCCTGAGCTGCCTCGAATAGTAAAAATTAAACTGTACTTACTGATTTTATTGGGTATTTTTAATTATTTTTTAAAGTAAAACTGAACTGTTCTAGACGAACTACACTTTCAAGAAGATAAGTTTTAAAAATGCAGTTGGCTCAGGTCTAAAGTTACCCTACAGTGGTTGCACTGAATAAACTAGTAACCTTTTTATCACATTGGAGGTAGAGAAAAACTTGTTGTTGGCTTGTGTTTTGGGGGTTTTTGTTTGTTTTTTGGGGGCAGAGGAATTCTGTATGGGAATATCTAAATTTTCTGCCCATCATATTCAGATCTATCCAGGGACTACCAGCATGATACGTAACAGTTAGGGCAAATCTGGGCTAAGATCTCCCTTAAAAGACCCAAAAGGAAATACTCATGGGTACCTACGCACAAGCAGTGTTCATCCCAACCTCTGTTAGGAGTGTCCTAAGCAGTACAAAAGCTTAAGGCACTCAAACCTCTATCTGACCAGCCCTGTGTGTCCCTGAAGTGAAAGAAAGCTCAGCAATGCTGCAGAGTGTTGAAGATGGAGAAAGAGGGAGGCTCAAGAGACCAGCTTGTACAGTCCCCTGGAAACATCCCATCTAGACCATTCTCAGCAACTATTTGTCTAACCTATACTTAAAAAATTTTGGCACTGGAGTTTCTCAGACTCCTCTGTCTCCCGCACTGCCTAACTGCCTACAAACTGTTTATGAGGCGAGGAGGACCTGGGTGGCTTTGCTGAGCTCAGAGAAGCGCTGGCTGAAGAGAGATCTAGCTGCTGTCTTTTAAATATTTTATGTGTGAAGATACACAGAAGCTGGAGCCAGGCTTTTCTTGGAGGTGCTCAGCGAGGGGATGAGAGACAATGGACAAGAGATGTGGCAGTGGAAATTCTGACTAGCTGTTAGGAGAGGAGTTGTTCAAGAGAAGGGTGGTCAGCACCAGAACCAGGATGCAGGGGCTGTGGCCTCTCCATCTTGGGAGATACTCAAAGTATAACAGAACAAGGCCCTGAGCAATGTGATCTGACCTCAAAGCCAGCCCTGCTTGAAGCAGGACACTTGACCAAAGACCTCCAGAGGTATTTTCCGACATAAATCATTCTGAGGCTCTGTATTTTTATGATTAGAAATATTTTGCTTTTAGTATGAGACAGAATTGCTGCAAAATAAGTTCAATTTCTAGAAGACTATTACCTTGTTCTCCTTCATTATGCTCTTCACTGTACTAAACAATCACTGGCTTAGTACAAAGCCTGTTCAGGGTCATCTAAGGCAACACACGCCAGTCATCTCCGGGCTCAAACTCAAATGACCACTTCAGGACCTTCTTTCACTTGAATCAGTCTTTCTGAGAAACAATACAAACCAGTAGAGGAAAGAGGCTCTAACTTCAGCTACACTTCCAGGAACCAAACTCCTCCCTGTGCATGGATCTGAACTGTTAACAGAGAGCTCACAATTTCAGCTCAGCCTGGATGAAGATCCCGCTGCATTAGCTGCACAGAATGATGGCATTGTCCCCAGACAAGGTGCAGTAACTCAAGCTGTCCCCTGTGTTCCCATATTTCAAACTGATCATCCAGGTCGAGTGAAAATCAGTGCCCAACAAAGGGAAAGCCACTGGGGATGTTTGGGTGTGCAGGATCTGAGCTTGGGGCAATGCCAGCAGTATAACTCAAACGAACTCTTCACTGAAAACAAACTCTTAACCTAATAAGAATATTCATCCTCCAGGAAAGCCTGGGAACAGTTTAGATAAAGCACGGCATGGCTTTTCATGCCAGCTGTCTGTGCAAGTGATTTATGGACTGCAATATGCCATGGAACCAGACTGCTTCCTTAAAGACAGAGGGGTGGATTGTGGCTGCACTTACAGAGTAGTGTATCTGTTCCTTCAAGGCATCACCACTCCTCAAATAAAAGCAACCCTGCTTTTCAGGGGACTGAGACCTCTCGTGCTCTAAGAACACAATAAATGTCTCAGTAGAATCGCCCTTTGACAGCTCTGGATTTACAAACATCAGAAGTAAATTCTCATTATTTATTTTGGATAAATAATGAACAGCACAAAAACTGCTGACATGAACCTTCATTGGAAAAGTTGGTTTAATGGGCCCCATAAAATCTTCTATTGATGGCAGGTTCATAAAGCTCCATATTGACTTCAGCTAAAGGCTATAACTTCTATCAATACTGTCAACAATTAATATTGACTAATAAAGGTATCCTGTAAACTGAGTCATAGCATTATGTTACTTTATGCTGCCATTAGCAAAATTTCATGTTGTCTTGAAAACATTTCTCCTATAAATCTGTGATTTCTCAAAATAGCCTGTGTGAGATCTAGAAGCTCAGGGCCCAGAGTAACACTGCTTCTGTGCAGAGAGAGAAAACACAGCGAAATCTTTGCATTTGCTAGAAAAAGATTCTGAGAGGATCTCAGGTTTCATTTGCTCCAGCAGGTTTTGGGCTGTGAGGGGTTTGCATGCAAAAGTTGCACGTTTATCTGGGCTAAGCAATGACAAAGTTAAAATGTACACATTTTGTGAACATGTAATACTTTCCCTTAGTCCTCCCTCTCTTCCTCCCTTACAACCTTTTTTTTTTTTTAATTCATTTACAGCACTAATTCAGCTGCAGTTCCTATATTGAAATGATATGTGTTTCTCACCGCTCCAGACCAGTTTTCCTGACCTGAACCTGGCTGACGTCTCTCCTATTTTCCCAGGAAACTCTAAGTATCAAATGAAGCTCCTCAAAGGCACAGTTTGGATTGTAATATTTTCCTTCAAGTTCCACTACCTCTTTTTTGTCAATCTGAACAATGCCATTACATACATCACTTTCTAGACTTTAGTTATGCTACAGGCTTTGTATTTTTTGAGTGTGATGTAGCCTTGCTCATTCAAAGCACTCAACATCTAAGCTAAAAATGCCCAGGGCCCAAGGAAACTCTTCTACATTTATACAGCACTTAAAATAATTGCATGTATGTTCTTCACTTTCCTGTCCTCCTTTTTCTAATTGCTATGAAATGGTGGTTCAACCAATGGTTAGTTTGTCATTAATTTTAAGGGAAGATGAATTGGAGGTTGTTTCAGTCCTGACATGAGTACTACTGCCTCTGTGAGTAGTTTCAGTAAAGCCTTTCAAGGCATGTGCTGTTGCTAATGTGTTGCTGATAATATAATTTCATTTGGAAGTGATCTGTAGATATAAAGTTGCATTTGCACATGTAGAGATAGCATTACGGAAACCACTGAAAAAGACTCCAGCAGGTAATGTAATTCTGTTTAATAAATTCAAAACAAAACAAAACAAAACAAAAACCCAAAATCAAACCCAACTGAAATTTTGTATTTTGCTTTTCTTAGTAGTTGCAGAAAACAAAATGCATGGGATAGGATCATGGCTGCTCGTACACCAGGAAAAGCACGAGAGAGAGCTTTGGATGCAGGAGACTGGGATGAAAGTACAAGGTGTTTGATTTTCGTTTATTCCTAGCAATTCTTAAGAGTGTGCAAAACTCTGATTGACCCTGATGATCCCTCTGTTTTTTCATCAAAATCCAAGGCTTGGAAGGAAAACACTGTAATCTGGTAGTGCGTGTCTGCCTGTCCTAACAGGTGCAACCTTGAAAGATACTACACAAAGAAAATGTAAAAAAAAAAGTAAAGATAATTTAAAAAGATACTTCTGCACATCCTTTAAAGAGAAGGCTATTTATCTTTGAACTTTGCCTAATATATCATTATCTCAGAGCAGAAACTTAATAAGCTTCTACAGTAATTTTGTTGGAGTTAAACATAAAATCATGTGGGTGGTGTATGTCTCACCGTGTCATGGCTTCTCGAGGAAAAGTTATCATCATTTGTCACTATAATACTGTGGCAAAAAAGCATAAAGAGAACAAGCAATGCAGTCATTTCACATCAGCTTTCTGCACTGAGCTCCAGCTCCCGGTGACTTGTACTCAGCTGCTATATTAAGAAGCAGACTGTGCAATAATTGAATTAAAGGTGCAAAGGCATGTAGGGCTGTGTGAACTCCCAGGTCAAGCTGCAATTGAATCAAAATCCTCTCTCCTTTCTACGCTGCTTGGCAGAACTGCTGACCAAAAGGTTCGCAGACCTACAAAACACATGCAGGAGTCCCCACAGCTGGGGACGCGAAGTTACAGAGATAAAAAAACCCTAAAACCCAACAAAAAAAAACCCCGGTGACCTTCAGCTTTTATTTCACATGAAGCAAAAGGCTTCTAAAAATATTTTGCCATCGTTTTCCTTTAGAGAACAGTGATACGATTTACATAAATGAAACGGCTCCTGTCAAGGAACCGGCAAGGAAAAAAAGGAAATTATCTGCCCAAAAAATCTGTAGCAAAGATAAGAGCAGCATCAGCCAGGGGAGGAGAGATTTAAATGCTTTTTGTCTGAAAGGTCACTACAAAAAGCAGAGAGAGCATTACAGCCACTTAATGATCTCTGTTGCTGTGATAAATAAGTAGGAGCTGCTCCAGCAGTTTATTAACAAACACTCTGTAGGACAGTACAAAAGGCCGCGACACGGGACTATTAGAAGAGTGTTTTTTTTACTGAGTCTGATGAAAGAATCCACAACACAAAACCTGAGGAAGATTAGGGTAGAATGGTAAGGAGAGGTATTCCTGGTAGAGCTCAAGGCTGACAACACATGCATTGTCACCACTTACCGGTTTCAGTATTCTCGTGTTCCGTGTCAGTGAGGGTGAGGTTGGAGTTGGCCCGGCTCGACAAGCAGGAGCTGCGTCCGGACTTGGTGTTGCGTCCCCAGAGCCTCACAGGGTGCTCAGGTGACAGAACCACATCTGCCTCTGTGTCGGCATCTGAGCCGGCACTGATGGAGTAGCCGCAGTGAGGCAGCCCAATATCAGTCCGGTACAAAGTCCCATGTGTGGGTGTCACGTCTTCAAGACCCAGCTCTCGCAAAGAGAAGTTGGCTCCTGGGAAAAAACAGAGAAGCCTGATTACTCTTTAATAGGGAATGGTTTCATCTAGCACAAGTCAGTGGCAGAACCCTTCAGCCTTGGTCTTCAAGTGGTGCACAGCAGTTCCTCAGTCCTAACACCACAGCAAAGATGTCCCTGTTTTGTGGCCTTCTTTGTGTAAGACCACGTGACCATGTCAAGATGAAAAGCAGCTGGATTCCTGCTTCCGGAGCCTGACAAAAACCCAGGCTGAGTTCAATTACATCATCAAATTTGAAATCTAAGTCAGAGAAATGGTGAAATTCATTAGGAAATGCGAGAAGTAATCTTGGGATAAAAGCAAAATGAGGTATGCAATGATCAAGTCCTACCACATACCTGGCAACTCTACTACAATATGAAATTTGAGTGAGTTCTGCTCATTAAAATCCCTGAAATTACATCCTGGGGATTTAAATTTCCTTTGGCGATCTCACTTTCCCCTTGCTGACCACTTGCACCTTGACTGAGTTTAGCTATTCATTCTGATACAGTCACAGCAGAGGTTATTTGGCTGCAAATAGATTCAATTGTTTAGTTGGCTAAAAATACAACCTGAAAAATGACTCTTGAGTTCATGTCTAGTTACCTACAGAGCTTCAAAATCTGACCGAATTGATGTGAATGAGGCTTTAAATATCAGCACGCTCTGGAAAGTTGAACAAGAAAGCTGGGGAGAGCAATTAGTGGCTCCATTTTAATCCACATTTATTTATTAATGCACACTTTTATTTTTCCGCCCTGAATGTCTTTAAAAGATTTTGGCCACCTGTGAATGCGTTTAGCTGCACCATGCATTTGTACGGTATAGTGCATCCCCACCTCCTGTTGTGCTATAGCTTTGTCTGTAACTGGTAGAAGGTAGCAGGGCCTGGATCATGGCCAAATACCAACACTGGTGATCACATTCAGTCTAGCTGGCTTCTTCCCATTATTTCAATAAGTAAACCTCCCTGCAATAAAAAGAGAGGTGGAACCTGACAAATCTATGCACAGGCCACCAACTCAGGTTTAGAACAGCGTTTGTGTGTTTTGATAAGATCCATCTGAATGTATGATGTCCAGGAAAGTTCAGGCCCGAAGCTATCTTTGAACAGTGAAGACCATATCTACTCATTGATATCTGTTATCAGGACTGGACCTCAAGGTTGTGTCCAAAATCTGAGTTACGATTCTCACTGCTCAAAACCACACAAGCACATGGCTTTCCTCACATTTCCACTTGTTAATGTTGAATATCACATGGTAGGAAACATGGATCTAATAGAAACAGTCCCATTTTTTTCAGAATCTGATTTCATGCTTGTGGAAACACCCTGGCCCTGTTGAATGGGAGGGTCTTGTATTATGGTATACATGCATCCAATGATCAGCTGGCTCCAAGCAGATGTCATTGTATTACACTTTTTTGTTCAGTTGACTTTGCAGCTCATAGTGGACAGAGAGAAGATGTTTGAATGCAAGGTGAATAATGGGACTGGGCAGCATTTCCATGTAAATCTCAGAGAAGGAGCTGTTTGATGTCAGGAGGAAATAACCATAGTTCAACTGGTTATGGATCTAGAGCTGATAGCACTCAAACTATATAAAGCATTCATGAACTTTACACCTTTTTAATTGACCAAGCAAGCTTTCAGATAGAGCGGATGGAGAAGGTTGCTGGAGGCTTACACCTCTAGGGCCTTGCTCAGGGAGCACAGTGCAAGCTTGTGGCAAATTAATCCATTTAACTTGATTGCAAAGCTATCTTAGAGAGTGTCCTCTGCAAATCCATGGCATGAGGTAGCAAATGAACTTGACCTAAGTTATAAAAGCAAGGAAGCAGTATCTCCCCAGAGACTTGGCTCGTCTCCTCCAGTTCTGACTTTTTTGCAAGGCCAGATAGTTTTGAAACCATCCTCTGTGGAGTACTGAAAAACGTCATCTTTTGGCTTTGTTTGCGTATTTGAGTCACTGATGGCAAGTTCCACCTTCCCCTGAAATAAACCACACTCAACATCATCAGACACATCAATGTGCAACGTGACTGATGCTCTCCAGTAACAGCAGCTCATAAATTATGAAAAATGACTGCTACAATTAACTGAAAATCAAATTTATTTGCAATAAACAGCAGGAGATGCATTGATTTTCATATTCTATGCTCACTGTTGCCTTTTAAGCTGGAAGAACTCAAGTCAATAAAAGGAAGATAATAAATATCTGAGACTTTTTAATTCAGATCTGGTCTATTTTTTCCTGTGCTGACTTGCACGTTTGCTGGCACTCTCACTCTAGGTAAAACCATTTAAATGCTGACTTGTTTATTTACTGAATTTATTTGATCAATTTGAAAAGTTTCCCTCCTCTGCCTTCCAAACCAATGCAGGAGAGAAATTCACTTTGCCTTGTTGACGTTGAGCAGGCTAATAAGGCTTGGTTACAGTTGGCATAAGTCCAAGCAGCACCACAAAGTGAGGTCCATTCATGGCTTTGTGCCAGTGGAAAATGTGGCACAGAAAGTCTGGGGTAATTGTTAACACACTTCAGACCAGTCTCAGAACTGTGAGGATAAAATGGAAGAAAATTGCAAATTGAAAAATCTGTGGGTGATATATCAGAATGGGTGCCCTGATGTCATTAATCTTAACTTCTTCTCAATTAATTTCATCCACTTAGACCAGTATTTTTATACTGTTTTTCAGTACCCTACAAGATTTTCCTTAGGAAGTATGAACTTGTGTATAAAAAAATTATACTCCCTGTCAATAGACTGGCTTTTCTTATTTATCTTTTGTGGGCTTCTTAGGAGAAGTCCGTGGACCTGCATGGCCTCATAGACCCTCAGGTTGAAAACCGCTGACCTGTACTAATTCACATCTATCCTGCGTGGTGAATATATTGTATGAAGCGAGCAAACTCAATGACCTAAAAGGTTTTCTTTTCTTTTATAACTCCGCAGATTCCTTAGAGAGGATGAAGTACTTCAATGTTGCTAAGAGGGAAACTCCTTTTATGATTGCAAAGTATTACTTACAACATCTATTGGCCCATTGTTAATTACCGCCTGTTATACTGAAATACAAACAGGAAAACCATGTGTATGAGGATACTTCTGCAAGTCATTTTGCTTGGGCGTGCCTTAAAGATGCACCTTGCAGCAAAACTACAAGTCCATGGTGTTTGGAGGGTGAAATTCAGCAGCCCCCCAAGTAAAATGAGTGCAATTCGATGTATTCAGTTTGGGGAGTCAGCTTCTCCAAACTGCAGAGGGTGTGCTTGGAGCAGCCTGGGTCAGCTGTTTTATGTTCATTGTCTGGAATGCTGCCTACTCTATTTGACTTGCTTTGCCGTTTTATGCTTTTCTTGATGGACTTCTAAAAATAATTTATGTGAAGCCCTGCTTGGCTTCTGAACTAAGACACTCATGTCTCTACAGAAAAATGAAGATGAGACTTTAGCAAGGGCCAGAAATCTATCTCACATAGGCAACAGCAGCAGTGAGAACGTGACTGCACTGACTTCAGGCTAACTATAAAAAAAAAGAGAATATCTGGAATATCTGTTAGGACTGTGGAGCCCATGCTGACCCTTGAACCTCCACTGTTTCATAGCTACTGTGACCCAGCTCCACTGCTTCACAGCTACTGTGACCCAGGTTCACTCAATGGACTCCTATAAGCCCTAAAAGTGGTTCTTTACCATTCCTGTCATACTGGAGCATGTCCCCATCTCAGACCTACAGCCTGCAAGCCATGTAGCAATGCCAAGGGTGGTTCATCCCGTTTGCAGCTCAGTTGCCTCCCTTCTTCTAGGCTTCTTGTGTTTTGCTGTAGCCCAGATAGACAGTGTGGATACTAATACTCTCCCCTTGTTCTCTTCTACCTCAGCATCCTTGTTGACATCCTTCATGACAAAGCAGTCATATGACATAGTAGAAAAGGTGTCCTGAGCAGGTGGGGACTTTCCAAGCTATATCAATATTGTGCAGCATGTGCACAGGGGGTCCAGTCTCATGGTGGGAAATAGCAAAGGGCTGTTGAAGGGAAAAAGATTAAAACACAGACATTGTGTCTTAGTAGATGAAAATGAACATGGGCCATGGGTATCCTACTTAAGGGCATCAGCTTGCATGCAACCCACATCTGTGCAAGACAATGAAAACGTTCATTGCTGCTCTTTTTCCTTATACCTTGCCTTTGGCCTCAGAGTCCTTCAGGGGTAGCCTCCCACCCAGCCCCAGCTCTCAGCTGATTAATTCTGACTGCTTGCAGAAACATCCTCTGAAAAGTACTCACCTGCTCGGCAAAATTCATCGGCCTCCTGGTGCACCATGTCTTTGACCCGATTGCTATAGGTCAACCTAGAGTCTTGATCATAAGCCTTCAGAGTCTCGCTGGAGCTGTAGGATTTCTGGGGTACCTTGCTGTCCTCACTCTCTGCTGAAGAGCTAGTGTAGCGGCGCTCAGTGTCGCGGCGCCGAGTCAGAGATCGATACGGTTTCCTTTCTTTTACATCCATGGCACCCTTGTCTGAGTATTCAACATTAAAATAATGACGTCTGTGTGGTGGTCAGATTGGAATAACCTGAAAGACAGAATAAAAGAAATGGGATCTAGGTTCATGCCTTTGGGCACCTGGAAGCTAATTTGCCTTCTTTATACATTCTTGCACTGAACAAAGGAAACATTACTTAATGGACTGCAGGAAAACCCTCTTAGAACAATTACCGATGGAAAGAAAGTCTCAATTATGTGTGACTCATTTAATAATTGCCACAGCTAGCGGGACACATACACGCAGCAACCTGCATCTGTCTGAACTGGGCATGCACTTGGGGATTTGAAACTGATTGTGATTTTCTGTCTTTCCATAGGAAGTGATTCAGACACCTCCAGGAGGCATGTATTCGGTACATCAGTCACCTAATCTCTGGGAAATCAGGCCATGCTGAAATGTCTCTATTTGGGCAGCCAGAGGACTTTGGAAAAATGCTGCCAAATAGTTTTAAGAGTGTTTCGATAGAACGTGAGGTAAGAAGAAAAGAACTAAAGAATAAGAGTGTAAGAAGGCATGGGGAAAGGGAGAGAGGGAAAAGTAGAATGAAGGGGTGAGACATAGATGGAAGTAGGATGAAAATAAATTTTTACGCAGAGGGCTCATCTTTAATTGGCTAGAAATATATCAGAACTTAAGCAGAGTGGAGAAAGTGTAAATAAATGATAGTGCCCTGCTTCATGTAACAGCATGGCCTGGGGTTTATGCCTGTGGGAAAACGAGTGTATATCCGAACCAGTACGCAAGCGTATGTATCTGTACATGGAAAAAAATTATGTCAGAAATATACCACATATTAAAAGTATTTTTTTCAAAATCATTAATAAATTGTCTTTTCGCTTCAAGTTTATGAAATGCAACAGAAGCCACAGGAAAAAAAAAAGTCAATGACTTTCAGTAAGATGGTAAAATATGTTTTTGAATACTTAAACTGGTTTATGAGGAAAAATACCGATAAAACCCACAAAACCAAACATTGAAACCTGTAATTACAGGCTGAGTTTCTCAGGAACAGAGTCCTCCTGACCGCTAAAGAGCAGAAGCTGAATGTCGAAATGCCACACCAGGATGTTGCAGTTTACTAGCACTTAAAAACAGAAAGGAGGAGGATCAGAAAGAACCTATCAGTTCTTGGTCTTTTTCATAGCAAATACATATGGAAATGCATTGGCAAGGACTGAATCACATTCTGTTGGCATTTCTCTATTGCAAGGCTACATCATGAACATACTAATGAAATCATTCTCCTTCATGACTCTCAGACCCCAGACTCGCTTCTGATGCTATATACCCTTGATTTGTGTTGCAGCACACCATAGCTAAGTTGAGGATGGATGCGCTGTGAGCTCTGCAGGTCAGCTTAAAGGGATATGGAGCAATGTAGCGTTTGTCACTCTCAACACTATGAGACGGTGAAGGACAGAAACTTCTTAGCACAGGGGTCTGATAACCTACAAATCATAATACTCATGCAGAAGCTTGAAGACAACATTTTATTATGAATTGCTTGCTTGCCAGGCTGCCTGCGACAAGCATAACTGAGCAAATGCTGGAAGGAAATGCAGGACTGGAGCTGCAGGATGGCTGTGAGAAACACCTGCAGCTGGGCAAAGAAAAAGTGGGTCCCATTCCTACCTCTGCAGTTCTGGCCTTGCTAAAATTCTGCTCCCTAGGTTTTGTCCCTTTAGCCTCCAAAATGAACTTTGCAATAACAGAATCTAGTTCTGCTCACTTGCATGGTTTCCATGGCACTCTTCCTGGAAATTAAGACACAACTTTATAAAAAGAAAAAAATCCACTTAATTGTCCCCCAATCTATTCCTCTGGTGGCAGGAGAACAAGCTCACACTTCCTATTTGCCAGCAAAACATGTAGAAACTATTGAACACAAATGGAAGGATGGGGAGGAAGGGGAGAATGTCTTACACTTTCCTGAAGTCATCTGCAGAGATTTGAGCAGCACTTTGATTTTAAACATGTGTTTAAACCCACCGAACTCACTAGCTTAAATACATTCATTGACTATATAAGTTCAGTGTAGTGGATGCAAACGGAATTACTCGCCTGGCAAAATTCACACACATTAAATGAGTTGAAGAATAAGGGCCTGAGAGGTGTAAGAACTGAGGCCTGAATGTAGAGGCAATAGGGAAGGAAGTGTCACTATGCTAAAAGGGCTGATTTAATACAGATAGTGTGTAAGAGATGTACCAAATATTGGTGGATATTTTGCTGCATTGAATCAAACCTATTGGTACTTTCGCGCTGGAGAGAGGTAAAAGGAATAAAACATCTGATTGCTTTTCAGTGCACTGTTTACCTCCCCTGAACAACAACAACAAAACAGGCTTGAAAAATTCCGATTTTTTTTTGTGTGTGTGTGATTGCTATTGAATTTTGTTGTCTCTGTTATACCATCTCTGTTTGTGCAAAATCCTCCAAAGGAGCAGGTTTGTTATACCTTTTAATAAAAAACCTTAAAACAGGCTCCTTCACAACTGTGCTGTAGTAAGACCTGTTATAATGAACACCAAAACTGTAATTTGTTGTCACGGAGGCTGGAGATAGCAAAATGTGAGAGAGGAGAGGTTGCTAAATTCTGTAAGAAAAAAAGGAGGAGGCTTCTACCTGCTCATGAGTATTGCAGCAACTCCTTCCAAGGGCCAGTCATTTAAAAACCCTCTAGCAGGGGAGGGACACATGCCAAGAAAACCTTTCTGCACAGTTAGACCCACGAGGTACAAACAGGGTCTGTAATTACCATTAGTAACCTTGCAACTTAGGAAATGGCCGAAAAAACATCAGGAAATTGACTGAATTCCCACCAGATGAAGGTTTTTTCCTTTTTGTAAAGAAAGGTGCTGAAAAACTGAAATTCCTCCCACAGTTCATCAAAAACAGCCTTGTAAATTTGCACCATTCATGTACAAGTTTCCCTATAACAGTGTTTCAATTTCCAATTCATTCATGTCTCCATAAATTTAAGTCTCCTCAGCCCTTTCTTTCTTTTTCTCACTACTTGTAAGGAAACACTTTTCAAATAGAAAGGTCGCCCCCAAAACACATAATGAAGATGTTTTAGATTTTTTTATTTTCAGAAGGAGCTGTTGCATTTAAGGAACTTAAGTTTCCATCACCTCTCCATGGACCTGCATTTCTTGTCAACTCATTTTTATGACCCAGTTCTCAGGTGGTTTGGATACCTTGCCTTCACCAGGGAATTTGCCTAGTAATGTTACTGTGATAGATTATTATTATTTTTTATCTGTTACTCCTTGTGTTGATTTCACTTCTGGTACAATTTCATCAATTCCATCAACAACTCACATTTTTCCTGACTTCTCTGGCACACAGCGAATACAAAGAATCACACTCATCTCAGTTACATACTCAAACACCAGTTTCTTTCCACCTCTAGCTTGTGAGTGTTCCTCATAATTTTAACAGCTTACATAAACTTTCTGGACCTGATATTAAAAAAAAAACAACAAGGCTCCTAATACTGTCCTTTCCATCCCTTCACTCTTTCTCCCTCCATAAAAGCACAAAAGCTGCCTTCTCTGAACTGTTTCTATTTGTAAAGGACTTTCTTGTCCTATAATGCAGTGTTTCTGGCTCAGTTTGATTTTTTCATAGAATCATAGAATTGTCTTGGTTGGAGGTGACACTTTAGATCATCAAGTCCAACCATCATCCTCAGTGGCCAACCACCAGTAAACCATGTCCCTCAGAACCATGTCTAACCATAGAATCATCATAATCATTTTTCATCATACTGCTCTCTGCATAACATCAAATGTCACCTACTTCTTGGGTTTGATTTTTTTTTGGGGAGTGGGATTATTTTGTGTTTTGTGTTGGGTTTTCGTTTTGTTTTGGGTTGGGTTTTTTTGGTTGTTGGTTGGTTGGTTTGTTGGTTTGTTCTGTTGGGTTTTTTTTCCCCAGGCAAATTAATGGCAATAGCCTTTTTTATTTTTGTTGGCCCTCTGAGTCTACAATCCCAGCTGGACCCCAAGTTGGTTTGGAGCACAGATCACAGCTAAAGCATCCTTCAGGCTTTACTTACTCAACTCAGAAAAATCCCACTGACCCCAGAAAGGGTTATTGACATGCTAAAGCCTGTAAAATCAGACTGCTTGACATAATTGCATGTTTCAGAGGAGTGGGACTCTTCACACATCCTTGCATATATTTCAAGAAACAGAAGAAAAAAAAATCAGCTTTCTAGTTCTGGTGCAGCAGTGCAGTAAACACAATGCTTATTTGTAGCTCTTTTTATTTTGCTTTTGCTTTGGTTTGCTCCCAAATAATCCTTTTTATTATGTTTTATCCTTTATATCTATCCTCCTCATTCTCAGTTCTGTTGCTTTTTGTTGCTCTTTGGAGCTTTGATTAACCACACTGGCTTTGTGCTGCAGAATCGCACTCAATGAATGGCAAGGGGAATGATTTATTTTCTGAGTCACTGCTCAAAAGACAAACTTCCATCAATCAAAAAAACAGACAAGAGAGTGTGACACCACAAAGCGATATGCTAGGAGGTGCTTACAGCAAAAGGGACAGGTGGTCTTTGATAGCTGACTTACATTGCAGGTCACTAATCACAGAGATTAGCAGCAAGGTGATAGACAGCGCCTGTTCTGGAAGGCAGCATGTCATATCATCCAATTTTCTGTCAAAGAATGTGAGGGTTTAAATGGTAGAGATAGTTTTATGTGTTTCCTGTATAGTTATGGCAACTGGGTGATGAGAAGCCTGGAAGAGTGAAATATCTTGTCTCCATGAAAACGTGAGGATGAATCCTGGTGGGTTGATTCAGTCCACCTTTGTGCTGGGGGAAGCAAAGCGACTTCCCATCATCATCTGTTTTCCTCCACAAAACCTCCTATGCAAGAATGGCATCATCTTACTTGGCAGGGCCTGCTTTTTGTCTTCTTAAAGTAGATCTTCTCATTCCACTGCTTAGGGCAATTTTCCCCCCTATTATTTTATTGCTGCTGCCCTTTGTAGGATGAGCACGGCAAGCTGGATTTTATTTTCCCTCCTTTGGGCTCCACAAATCGTATCGTTAAATAAGACCTAATGCTGATAAGACTAAGTATCCTTTGCTTCACTTTATAGAGGAAGGGATGAGGCACGGGAAGTCAAAGTGACTTGCTTAAGGTGTTACAAGAAGAAAGCAATGGAACTGAGACCAGACTCTTGATCTTCTGGGCAGTCTTACACTGAGCCCCAGATTTTTTGAGAATCAAGTCACATAAGCACAGCAGAATTTAAAAAATCTTGACCAATGCATGTCTGAAATCTCTGTGTGAGAAGAGTAGTATGAACTTCAGGTATTATTAACAAGATGCTCTTTGATGTTTGGATAGTGCCCTTCAGTCAGAAAGACCGTGGAGCATGTACAATTGCAGTTGTGTCTGGCCAGTGAAATCCCATGGTGAATGATGAAAGCTCCACTCAGGGTCAGAAGAGAGGTGGTTTTTCACAATGTTGTGCAATAATCTTCCCCAAAATGCTAACAGATACCAGGATCAAACCAGCTATTTTATGTGAGAAGTTAACCCTAACCAAAGTTGTTGTGAGTTCAGATGTTTAAATGACTTTGTGGTTATTAACATCTTACACCAAGTTTAAGTCACCACTTGATATTTAACATACTTGAAACATTGCAGTCCACTGTGACAGACCCACCACACGTCCATGAGGATGCAAATGAGTGGTTTGAAGGTCTGTATTCTGATTTCATGACACAATATGTTGAACCTGGAATGTCTTATTTGGCCATTTCCATTGATAATGCCTGACATTCCACATCTGGTCTAAAGCACAAAGCCAGCATAAATGTAGCGTTGAATATTCAGCAGCTATTTAGGGATGTACTTAGCAGTGATTCAAATTTAATCTGTATTGCCAGATGATCAGAGGCTGAAATGATCTGATCTTAGCAAATACACAGCCATGGATTTAAGACTGTGATGCTATTTACCAGGTTTCTGGGATATTCTTCTATAACATAAAAGACTTCTCCATTTTTTATTAAACTTTAAGCTTCAGATTTATAACAGAGGTTCAAATCCCAGGAGGTCTTTGTAGGAAATAAATTAAGCTGTAGGTATAACATCCTTTCACATTTTTGGCAAAGACTTTGGAAAGAAGCAAGCACAAGAGAGAAGAATGAAGAGTTGAGTTAACACTGCTTGGCTTCAACCCAGTGTTCAAAGAAAGTAACAAAAACTCCCTTTTCTGGTCTCAACCACTAAGCCTTTCTTCTACTGGTAAGAGACTTGCTAGGCAATCCTGTCCAAAAGATGTGATTTGTGACCTTTCCGTGAATAAATCTAAAACTGCAGTGAGCTGGGGGCCCAGAAAAGCTTGAAACAGTAGTTAAGATTCGAAGTAGGGTGGGAAAGCATGAAGGGGGCTGGAATGTAATTATCTCAATTATTTCTGGCTTGCAAATCCGTAAGTCTTCTCTCATGGGCTGTAGCCCTTAGCCTGTGCTAGGGGAAGGTTTTGGGGCCAGAAGTTAAAAAAGCTTTTGAATAGTTTTTGACTAATGTAAGCAGTTTGCAGCTGCAGTCATCAGAACCCAAAATGGAAATTATTTTGGAAACAATATTATTTTCATATTGAAATGCTCTTTGTTAGCCTTTTTAGCCATTGTTGGAAGAAACAGGTTTTCTCCAGAACCTCAATTTAATAGATAATGCATAAAGCTCGTTAAATAATAAATGCCAGAAGAGACAGCCTGAAAATGTACACTGACTTAGGATGAGCCTGCAAATTCTTCCCACCTCACAATGACAGACTCAAGGTTTGGGGGTGTGAAGAACCAGTGAAAGCAATGAGTCCTGGATTGAGATTTGAACTGTGACATCAAATACAGAAGTGTCAGCTCCACTGCACATTCTTTCTCCGTAACCCACCATCTGCTGATTCGGGCTTTTACCTGGGATACAGAAGACCAAGGTTTAAATCTTTAATCTGAATCAGACAGGACAAAGTCATGAATGTGCCTCAAACATCACAGGTGAAAGTTCTAAGCACAGGCTTTCTCAGCCTCCTTGGGGGAGACTTTTTCCTCCAGGAAAGAAAAACAGAGTCTGTTTTGCCTTCTGAAAAACAGCAAAATGATAAATCTCTCTCCAGTCATCGTACAAGGCTCATTCAGGGCTGTAAGCTTTGTACCCACTCTTCTGTAAGCTTTGTATCTAATCCTTTGTGGTTAGCTGTGTTCTAAAGCAACTTTTATTTTAAAATAGTGACCCATATGAAAAATGTAGCAAGAATCCCATGATAATTTGATGCACACCTTGTGTTGTTCAACCTCTTTAAGCACCATTTGGTTAAGGAAATACATGCACTTAGATACAATCCCTCTGTATCCCTGCTTCTCTGGTAAGTAAACTGAATAAGAAAACTACATGTATGGACTCGATGGCGTCATAGGCAATGTTTGCACCTGCGTTTAAACTCACTGTCTGGCATGTCACAGAATCACAGAATAACAGGGGTTGGAAGGGACCTCTGGAGATCATCTAGTCCAACCCCTTGCCAGAGCACGATCACCTCCAGCAGGCTGCACAGGACAGCATCCAGGTGGGTTTTGAAAGTCTCCAGAGATGAGACTCCACAACCTATCTGAGCAGCCTTTCCCAGGTCTCTGCCAGCATCCCAGGAAAGAAATTCCCTCTCATGTCCAGGTGCAACTCCTTCTATCACAGTTTGTGCCCATCACCTCTTGTCCTGTCCCTGGGCACCACTGAAGGAAGACTGACCCCATCCTCCTGACCCCCACCCACAGTATTTATGAGATGCCCCCTCAGTCTTCTCCAGGGTAAAAAGTCCCATGTGCCTCAGCCTCTCTTCATAAGAGAAGTCCCCTAATCATCTTGTATGTGTCTTGTCTCTTGCTTGGGGATATTGATGAGCTCACAGCCCTTTCCATAAGAACAACAATTTGAACTCATACATACTCTCAGATGTACCTTATTTTTCACTATTATTGATTATTTCTACTCTCACAGAAGAGAACTGAATGAGAGATGGGAGTCCTACAGAAGAAAGGCATGTCTGCCTCTCTTAAGTCACCACTGAGGGCTCTAATCCTGCCTCTGAAAACATTTCAACTATTGGGAGTGGCTGCGTTTGCTGCAGAAAAACTAAGAAAGAGGAAATTATCACTAGATTAAATTTAAAGCATAAACCTTTTCATGCACCGGTATCGTTTCGTAAAAGTATCAGGTGTGAAACGGAGTTCAGAGTGCATCTCCTGTTCTACACCCTTTGAACGCAACCCAGTATCTGGGCTGCTCACGCAGGGTGACAGATGAATTGGAGTGGTATTGGAGAGGTGCAGTGTAAAACTTGCAGTACTGATTTTCTTTTTTCTTTTTTTTTTTTTGGCTCAGCTTTGAAAATAATAGAATAATGGTTTAGGCTTGCACTGGCTTTCACTGCTGCAACTGAATGGCCATGGATGCCATAGGCTCAACCGAATTTGGAGGAATATACTCAAAGGTATGCTAAAAAAGCATCGCTAGGAACAGATTCAGTTTGTACCTGCCTATTATTTAACACGTTATACAGACACTACGGAACAATATGACAGAGAACTTCCTGCAGCAGAGAGATGCTTTCACCTAGACAGGCAGGGCAAACAGCGTAAGGAAACGTGACTATTACCGTCTCTCTGCTACAGAGACAGGCTAGTATCTTGTCCAGGTCACAAGATTCAAGTAACTAACACCCAAAACTGCTGCAAGATTAGTCACAAGGCCAACTTGTCCTTGTCTTACTATAGCATCTTGTGTAAAATTGTCTTTGTGCTTGTCGCAGATGCTGTGGTTCTGGGTAATCTGTCCTTGCTTTCCTTCAGCGGGGAAAGAAACAAGTCTGTTTTCTTGTTCTGATAAAATTCCCCAAAGAGTCCGACTTCAAACTAAGTTTATTAAAATATGAATTATCTGTAGAAAGACTGCAAAGGCCCATGAATTGATTTCTGATTTTCTATGGGCTTATTTTAGGACTTCTCTGTGAGATAATCAGAACGCATTGAGAGATGCTAGGGATTGATTAATCAGTATAACCCCTACTGTGTCCAAAGCTTAACTTTCAATTACACATCAAGCTTATGCGGTAGTCAGTATGTTTTTCTTAGGTAAAATGCCTATGAGGGAAAAAATAGATTAAAGTAGCAAATTAGAAATAGAAAATAATTGTTATTTGTTGGGGGTTTTTTCTTAAACAAAAGGAACCCTCATTGGAATAACAAGGAGAGCTATGTAAAAATGAGATTTTAAGTGGATGCAATCCCTCTTACAAAGAGAACTCCATCCACCATCCCCACAATTCTCTGTCTGATTGACACTGACTACACTCTGATTGCTGGGTTGCAGCTCAGCACTGACATGAACAGGGTATGAACCTCCAAACCAGACTTTGATGCACTCTTCCAGATACACAAATGCTGCAGGACTGCCAAGATGTGTTAAGGAGGAGACCTAATAAGTCAATGCTAAGTGATACTGCAGATTAGGTGAAAATATAAAACATTGCATTTATACCATCCTTGCAAATTTCCGCTTTTCTCCTTGCCCAAAGACATCAGAATAACAGCAGGGTTTATTCTTATTTACTTTTGGTGGGGGTTTTTTTACCACCATGGTAAAAACTCAGAAGGTAAAGTTTATATTCTAGTTTTATGCTTCAATTGTAAATCTACATGGTGCAGCGAGCAGGCTACAGTATAAGTAGAATTTGTCTCACTTGTTTTAATATCAGTCCTGCAAACTCCTGCAGCCAAACTAGTCCCACTTGATTCCTTCTACAATCAGTGAAGAAAAGAAAAAATCATTTCTAGGACAAGAATCTTCTAAAAAGAATATTTTATACATCTATTACAGACATGGGTAAATTATTACCTAGAAGGGACTCTCTCTATTAACTCCAAGGTGACCCTAGGTTGACTTGTTCAAGAGTAGGAGCCGAAATTTTGTTGGTTTATAGAATCATAGAATCATTAAGGTTGGAAAAGACCTCCAAGATCATGTAGTCCAAATGTCTCTCTACCACCTAAAGCATGTCCCTGGGTACCTCATCCAAGCCTTCCTTAAACACCCCGAGGGATGGTAACTCCCCCACCTCTCTGGGCACCCTGTTCCAATGTCCAACCACTCTTTCTGAGAAGAAATTTCTCCTGAGCTGAGTACAGGGAGATGATCACCTCCCTGGTCCTGCTGGTTACACTAGTCCTGGCACCTTACACCAGGATGCCATTGGCCTT
>VZTU01025841.1:1009-13539 GCA_013400835.1 Zapornia atra
CCCTTCCAACCCAGACCATTCTATGATTCTATGATTCTAAAATCACCACAAATGTCTCCCAAAACAAAGAAGAAAACTGCAGCTGTACTGGGAAGACAAACAGTAAAATTTCTAACAACTGTTCCTTGGTGCTTAAATTATTTCATACTTAAGCTCTTGTCTTGTCAGACTGTCATAGCTTTCTTTTTCAATCCAACTGGTTTATAACCAGAACCATCATCACACACTAGAGAAATCAAGGAAAAAACCCCACCATTTCCAAGCAGCCAGTAAAATGGAAAGTATGTCCCAGCCAAGCCACACAACTTCACTGCCAACTTTTCCCACAAAACAGTATGTTCTGAAAGAAAGGCAAGTCAAAAAAAGACCAAAAAACTAAAGTATTTCCCAACCTTATGAGTTATAACTGAGATATCTGAATAATCTTCATTTCAGACAAGTGTAAAGGGGGAAGAGGCAGGTCTTGCTAGCAGCTTAGACTAACAAGTGGTGACTTGACTCCACAGCAGACACACTAGATCTCTGCCTTACAAGGGACAGCATCGAATGCTTTTAAGTGCAGAATACAAGGTAGCTATTCCAGTACTAATATAGCAGAATTATATCCTCCAAGTTATATATACTACCAGATACAAGGCTAAATCTAGTCATTGTAACAAATACTAACCTGTACTACTACAGCATACAATATACAACGCAAACATAGAACTGTCTTGGTTGGAAGGCACCCTTTAGATCATCATGTTCATCCATCACCCTAACCTGCCAACCACCACTAAACCATGTGCTTCAGCACCACATCTAACCATCTTTTAAATACCTCTAGGGATGGGGGTATTTAAATGCACAATATAAACATGGTTTCTGTGCCACCTCCCACCGCAGCTGCATCTAAGAGAATCAGCTGGGTGATTTTGATTAAGGTAGAGAAACAACATACAAAGACAGGAGACAATGTCTGTACACTTGTGGTAAGTAAGAGGAATGGTAAAGAGTAAAAATATTTCCTTCATGCTCTGGCACATCATTTTGCTTCTGAGTTTACATCACAGATGTAAAACTACAACATTGCCATTAAACTATTCAAAAGAAATTCATGTGTGTTCCACCTTTCCTAATAATTCCTCTTTAAATCCTCCACCAGATGCTACAGAATTAGGCACAACGCAGAGCCATCTGCCTCCATGACCCTGAAAACAAGCCCACTGTGAATAGATGTTGATTAAGATGTAGATCATTCACTTTAAAGCGAATCATTACATAAAACTAATGTTTTTTTCATAGGCTTGCACTACACTATTAAGGCTAAGCTTCGTTTCCATGTTTCCATTTGAGTTATCATTCAGAATTAATCTTTTATTCAACAAAATATGAGCATGGTAACAGAGTTTGTCTTCCACGTGCAAGCGGTGGTTTTCAATATAACAAAAAAAAACCCCTTCTCTTCATTTTCTCTCTCTACTAGTCTGTGTTTTGAAAATATTCATGTGGCATCTTGTTCTTGGTAACAAACATAAAAGACTAGGAAACAGTCTTTCTGAAATTAGTCTCTGGAGAACATCTGTTAGCCACAACAAGCAAGGGTTTCTCACACCTGTGATCTAGCTCTACTGTTTGAGCCTTGATGAGTTACATGGAGAAGTTTTAACCCTGGTGTTCTTTGTATTCATTTGAGAATCACAGAATCACAGGATCGTAAGGGTTGGAAGGGCCCTCCAGAGCCCATGGGGGCCAACCCACTGCCAAAGCAGGGTCCCTAGGACAGGGCACACAGGTCAGCGTCCAGACGGGGCTGGAATCTCTCCAGAGAAGGAGACTCCACACCCCCTGGGCAGCCTGTCCCAGGGCTCCCTCACCCTCACCAGGAAGAAGTTCTTTCCCAGACTGTTGAGGAACTAGAAAGAAATGTCTTTTTAGCACTGTGTTCTCCCATGCTGCTCTGTACAGCACTAGCACTGTAACACCTTTATCTGGTGTCCTCAAGTACAAAGATATGATCCCTGGGGGAAAAAAACCTCATCAGACACTCACCATCATGACTGCTCACATGAAGCAAGCATCCATTCCTCCTTAAAATGCCAGTTATAGTTGATATTCCCTTTGATTGTTGTACTAGAATGGAACATGTGCTCAGGTATGATGTGGGGGCCACATATCTATTTGGTTTGCTCTTCTGTATCTGAGTATCTCCACACTGACAAGTACCTTCCCTGGGAAGTCCACATTTGACAGGCTGATTGTCAGAATTACAACAGTCTCCCAAACACAAAACACTGCATTTAATGGTAGCCAAAAGGTCATCCTTTGAGCATCTGTTCCTGGACAGAATCACAGCATTGTAGGGGTTGGAAGGGACCTTGAGAGATCACCAGGTCCAACCCCCTGCCAAAGCAGGGTCCCTAGGACAGGTCACACAGGTCGGCATCCAGATGGGTCTTGAGTATCTCCAGAGAAGGAGGTTACAGAAGGAGGACATTACTGTGTGGGGACTAGCCACTTCAAAAGATTTCTAGTCAGAGACAAGGCTCTTTCCCTTTCTTGCTTACTTAAGGCTCTAGCAACTTCAAAGTAGGCACATACACAAAGCCCTATGGTTTATCTGAATGCAAACGATTCTCTCACGTGGCTGCTCTTCTCATCCAAGGAATCTAAATGCTTCAGCGTTCACTGAATTGATCCATTCGGATTATCCTGAATTTCAGTGGACCTTCAGGAGAAAAGAATCAGATCGATGGTGCTAGCATGAGACCATCTATGGCTATATTCAAGAAACCATTTCCTCAGAAGCCTCATTTTACAAAACTGTCAGAGCAGATCATCCTGATCTACTTGGGGACGCAGCAGCTCTAGTTCTTTCTAAATTGGTTTTACCCACTCAGGATTTCTACTGGCTCTGTACAACACTCATGGGCTTTACAGGTCAAAACTGAAACCACAAGCTGATGTGTTTCAAAGGCCCAGGTATTCCTCAAGCAAGAATTTCTAAGCAGTACATTGTTAGGTAGTCCTTCGCTCTGCTTGCACGTTGCAGTTCTAGCTTTGAGACATTCCAGTTTAACAATAAAACAATGTAAAACCTTTATGCAGCTCTAAGGCAAAAATTCAGAGTGGCAATAAGAGAATATAAAGTTAATGAAAGAGTAGGCTTTAATCAGCTCGTGCACAGCTTGTGTTCTATGATCACATACAGTTCCATTGTTCTGCAGGCATCATAATCTTACACACCAAAGAGAAAATGAATCCTTCCTGCAGATTTGTGCCTAAGAATAGGGTACTTGCAAAACACCAGCTGATTAAAACCTACTTTGCCATTAGCTTTATATTATATTTCCACAAGTTCTGGATGCAGAATAGGGCAGTTCTACCTCCCAGCTCCAGGGAAGGCAGGAATCCCAAACACAGAAACCAAGATCAGCGAATTTCACACACAAGAATTAAGACAAATGACTCCACATTGAGTCCAGACCTGATTATCTAAAAATCAGCAGTAATATACACCTGATAGAAAAGCCATTTGAGAAACACCACTAAAATGAGCCACTTAATACTTGACAAACCTATACTGGAAAAATATACTCCTATCACAGAATCACCAGGTTGGAAAAGACCTTGAAGCTCAACCAGTCCAACCATCCCTGTCCTGTGCTGACCCAGATCTCTCAGCACCTCATCTCCCCTCTGTTAAACACCCCCAGGGGTGGGGACTCAGCCCCCTCCCTGGGCAGCCTGTGCCACAGCCCCACAGCTCTGCCAGGGAAGAACTTTGCCCTCCCAGCTGAGCTGACCCTGCCCTGGGGCAGCTTGAGCCCATTGCCCCTTGTCCCATCTCCTGTCCCCTGGCTGAAGAGACCCTCGCCCACCTCTCTGCACCCTCCTGGCAGGGCAGGGGAGGTGGGGAGAAGGTCTCCCCTCAGCCTCCTCTTCTCCAGGCTCAACACCCCCAGCTCCCTCAGCTGCTCCTCAGAGGATTTGCCCTCCAGCCCCTTCCCCAGCCTGGTTGCCCTTCTCTGGACTTGCTCCAGGACCTCCATGTCCTTCTTACGGTGAGGAGCCCAGAACTGGACCCAGCACTGGAGGTGCAGCCTCCCCAGTGCCCAGTCCAGGGGCACAATCCCACATGCTAAAACCAGGATGGGAACAAACATAGCTGTGTCTTGTAGTGATGCCATTTTTAAAGTATATTCAGTTTCTTTTCCACTTTAAAAAAAGAAAGGACACAGAAGTGAACTTGACTCCAAAGACCAGCAGTGAGAGAAGAAAAAAAGAGCAATTGCCACAAAGAAGAAACTGCTCTATAGAGACAGAAACAGAGTTAGCAAGGGTATGTGTATCTTGCAGCACACACTGCTCTGCAGCAGGTCAATGGCATTATTATCCTCTGCAAGAATCAGTGCAAGCAAGAAACCACTAAATTGGAAACAGGGTATGAAACAAATCAGGTGTCTTCACATCTACAGCTGCATATTCTGTGACAGTCTATTAACTCAGCTTCTAAATATTCAAATCTTCATGACTGGATAGTTTATTTATATTAATTGAGTTATTCCCAGCTGGTGAATCCTATGATGCTGGTGAAGTGGGAGTGTATGAGTCAACATCACTCATCTCCTGTTCCAGCTGCCTCCCCCAGACTGCAAAAAAAACCCCACCCCAAACCCAGGAAAACATTATTCTCTATTTCTCCCTTTGCATCTCCCACCTACACACTAAACAACCAAGCTCCAGTGCATCCCAAAGTCCCTGCTGCTGCTCTTTTTTGATAGGAAAAATGGGAATAGGAGTTGTGAGAGAGTGCAAAGGAATAACATGTTATCTCCTCTGCCCATATGGTGACCATAACAACTCATTTCTGCAGCGTTTGACCTCTAGTATAATCCCAGAAATCAATGCTTCTGCATTCAACCCAGAGGAACCCATTTAGCCCTCTCAACTATGCCTGGTTCCTCTCCTTTAAAGCTTCTTTTATCCTTAGTATCATTTGTGAGGTCCCATAAAAATCAGGGTATGGAGAAGGAAATGCTGGCAGTATATTTAACTGCAAAAAGACTGGCAATCATCTTATTAAACCACTTCTCTTCATGAGTGATAAATGACTTAATGGCATGTTCCTAAGCTCCAACAGGCTGCCAACAGTTAAATACTCTCTGATAAAAAAAATATCTGTTTGCAAAAATTGCATTAAGGCAGGTAAAATGCAATGCTTCCAAGTTTTATGCATAAGCAAATCCTCCAAGGCCAGAGGAATATTAAGTGAAAAAGAGACTGAAGATAATACTTCACATGGCTGCAATAATAACCCCAGAGATGGGTAAATAAGGTCAGATCCCTCAGGGGAATAGGGGTAATTTAACTACTCCACTGTCACTGCCTCACTCAGCACACAATCTATATAATGCAGCAGAATTAGGGCAGCAGCACTGTGCAACGTCACCTTGCTGCCACACTATCACCACAAATGTATTTTGAGGGAGGTTTAAACAGCATAACTGAGGCAGACTACTGTAGATCACTGTTGCAATAAAGGAACCTGTTAGCAGATCACAGAAAATTCGAAGAAAAGCCTTACAATGTGTTTTACATGAGTCAGGAAACGTGCAGCTGCTGCTCTGCAGTACTGAGGGGCAGGACAGCTCCCAGCTCTGCTTCTGCCTGGACAGCTCAGCCTGCGGGAGGGGCTAGGAAAAGCATCTCCCCTCTGCAGGCATCATCTCTCCATCCTCCATCACGCCTAGCCTGTCTGTACTAACCAGCATCACCCCTTTTAGGAAGGAGCTAAAGCAAAATTACTCTCTTTTTAGTGTCTCCTACAGCCAAGGAGATGTTAACAGAGGTTGGAGTAGTGCAAGTGGTGTTTGCGCCCCTGTGAAGAGGAGTAAGCCCTTTTAGAGATACTTGGGGACAAAATAACACCCCCCAAATGCAGTAAGCCCTCAGTCTTCCCAGATTAAAGCAGGCCCTGCTGATGTAGCACAGCATTATGTTAGCTTAAGGCATTATCTTCCCTAGGAGTAAATACAGACATAGGAACTGATTGCTGCATGGAGCAGTACTCACTAAGAGGGGCTCCTGATGTAGTAATGTTCTATTCTTCTTTAATCTGGGTGGCTAATACCAACAGTGCTGCAACAGAACAAGGCAGCACTGAGGATGTGATTTATTAGCCTTTATTATCATTATGAAGGAATCATAGAATCATAGAATGGTCTGGGTTGGAAGGGACCCCATGGATCACAGAGCTCCAACCCCCCTGCCACAGGCAGGGACACCAACCTCCAGGCCTGGAGCTACACAAGGTTGCCCAGGGCCCCAGCCAACCTGGCCTTGGACACTTGCAGGGACGGGGCACCCACCCCCTCTCTGGGCAGCCTGTTCCAGCCCCTCACCACTCTTTCTGTAAAAAACTTCCCCCTAATATCTAATCTAAACCTTCCCTCCTTTAGCTTTAGTCCATTCCTCCTTGTCCTGCCATTATCTGCCCTTTTAAAAAGTTGAATCCCCTCCTGCTTATAAGCTCCCTTCAGGGACTGGCAGGCTGCAGTGAGGTCCCCCCACAGCCTTCTCTTCTCCAGGCTGACCCAGCCCAGCTCCCTCAGCCTCTCTTTGTAGGGCAGCTGCTCCAGCCCTCTGATCATCCTCATGGCTCCTCTGACCCCTCTCCAACAGTCCCACATCTTTCTTGTGCTGGGGCCCCAGCTCTGCACACAGGACTCCAGCTGGGGCCTCATGAGGGCAGAGTAGAGAGGGACAATCACCTCCCTGTCCCTGCTGCCACCCCTCTGCTGATGGAGCCCAAATATCATATCAGCATAAAGTCTGGAAAAGGTAACTTGATGAAGTTTAGAGTTTTCAAGAAATAACAGTAAGCTTTTTAAACAGTTCCTTCAGCAAAGCAGCTGATGGTGTGGGAAGAGAAGCATTTCTGGATACTGAATTTATTGATGGTAAGATAACAGCTGTAGTAGTTCTTTTTTACTTCACATTCACTCTTTCTTCACTCTTTCAGAACAAGCAAGCTGAATTTCTCTCATGAAACATTCTGCTGCTGTGTTGTTTTATGCTCACAGCAATGAGGGAGGGCTTGGAGATGAGAGACCCACAATGCAAGCTGTAATAGATTTCATTTGGGTCAAAATTCAAGTGCTCCATCCATTTGACTGCAACATTAAATAATGTCTAAAAAGCCAAATAATCAAGTCTTTCTTCCTGTTAAGTACAGATTTAAGGGGCAATATAGACTAACACAAGGAGTGGAAATACATTTAGGAAAACCTGTGGCTTTTCATTCTTTTTCTTCCTTTCAAACCCCTAGAAAGCTCTGCAACCTAGGTGCACAGGGAATTTAAGCTTGACAATAGCCTTGTTTTCCCACACAGCCTTCCTCATTCCTCACAAAGCATTCAGAAGTAGCCTGTAGTCCATCCCCAGACTGAAACCACTGGCCTACTCACTAATTACATGGGCAGGAGGAGTCCTACATGTACACCCACAACACCATCACACTCATGCTAAGTGTAAGAATGGCTTTGGCACTGAGTATATGAATTGCAGGGCTTCATGTGAGCTCATTTATGCTATCAAGTTGAGCACTGTATCACAGAGCACAGGGAAGTAACATACACTTGTCAACTGTTGCTCTCTCTGTAGCAGAAAAGCCATTTGACAAAGATAAGAACAATTAGAGCAGTTATTCTGGCTCAGAGTGAGGGTCTGTATAATTACTGTTCTGCTTCCAACAGCAGCCATAAACAGACTGTTGGGGAAAGTGATATTGCTGACAGTTGTCTGAAATCATTGCTTCAACGTTCAACAAAAGCCAGAAAAATTGATCATAATGTTGGCCATTGCTAAGAAGCTATTAGCAGCAAAAAGCCTGATTTTTTTTATTTATAAATAAGGCCCTAGTGTGTCATTTTCATCTCCACACCTCAGCAAGGGCAAGGTTAGAAAAAGGGACAGATTAATATAACTAAAATTATTACAGGAATGAAACAGTTGAATTGCAAGAAGAAAGCCCAAACAGCTGGGCCACTTCAATTTGGAGAGGAAAAGCCTGGGGGATAAAACCAAGGTTTCCAAAATCACAAGTGTAACAGAGGATTTAACTGCAGCACAATATTGCACAATACTGGGCCAAAAAGATACTAAAGGGAACTAGCAGGAAACTGGTTTAAAAGGGGTTAGAGGAGAAGTGGTGGCTAGTGAACTGGTTGACAGTATTGGATTCAAAATAATTTAGGGAAATACCTGGAAAATAGATCATAGAATCATAGACTGGGCTGGGTTGGAAGGGACCCCAAGGATCAGAGAGCTCCAACCCCCTGCCACAGGCAGGGCCACCAACCGCCAGGCCTGGAGCTACACAAGGTTGCCCAGGGCCCCAGCCAACCTGGCCTTGGACACTTGCAGGGATGGGGCACCCAGTACTGCTCTGGGCAGCCTGTTCCAGCCCCTCACCACTCTTTCTGTAAAAAACTTCCCCCTAATATCTAATCTAACCCTTCCTTCCTTTAGTTTTAATCCATCCCCCTTGTCCTGCCATTATCTGCTCTTTTAAAAAGTTGGATCCCCTCCTGCTTATAAGCTCCCTTCAGGGACTGGCAGGCTGCAATGAGGTCCCCCCACAGCCTTCTCTTCTCCAGGCTGACCCAGCCCAGCTCCCTCAGCCTCTCTCCATAGGGAAGCTGCTCCAGCCCTCTGAGCATCTTTGTGGCCCAGATCCATTAAATGATACTAAAGGGAGCAGGCAGGGAGGTAGCCTTGAACATCCCTAGTTCAGACTGGGGATACTGGGGAAGCACCAGCCCACAGAGCAGCAGCCAGGCTTGTGTCCCTTCCCAAAACAGTACCTCCTCATCAGATATCCAGCACTTGGAAAAACGGACCATTAGCAGAACATTCCTTACATTCCTCAAATGCTCTCCCAGCCTGTGAAAATTGAGGGGAAGAACCTGAAGTAGTTTTTTTTTACCTAGTCACCCTCCTTGGAGTTATCTTCTGAGTCTTGGCCTAGACTATTGGCATCCACAGCACTAATGGTTTCACAGATCTGCTGCCAGATATTTGACAACCCACCTCTTCCTCCTTATACTGACTTGGCTTCAAGCAACTTCAATTGCTAGAGCCTAGTTCTGCACTAGAAGAGGCAGTCAATCCCTATAACCCCTTGCATGCCACTTATGATGACAGCTGCTGTCTGGTTTGGGATTTTTTCCCATTTAAAAAGCAAGCTAAAGCACCTGGCCATAGTCTAAGACTCCTCATACAGGCTCTGTTCCAGAAAGCTGTGGTCATTCTTCCTGTTCTTCTCTGGACCTCTTCCAGTTGAAACCCATTTTTTGACATAGTTGAGAACTTTACACAACACATCCAGCTATCTGTGAGCATCAGGGTTGTAGAATATCACCATCATGTCTGGTCTTTATTTCTTTACTAACTATTCCACATCCAGAATCACAGAGTCACAGGGTTGGAAAAGCCCTTTAAGCTCATCCAGTCCAACTGTCCCTGTCCTGTGCTGACCCAGATCTCTCAGCCCCTCATCTCCCCTCTGTTAAACCCCCCCAGGGGTGGGGCCTCAGCCCCCTCCCTGGGCAGCCTGTGCCACAGCCCCACAACTCTGCCAGGGAAGAACTTTGCCCTCCCAGCTGAGCTGACCCTGCCCTGGGGCAGCTTGAGCCCATTGCCCCTTGTCCCATCTCCTGGCCCCTGGCTGAAGAGACCCTCGCCCACCTCTCAGCACCCTCCTGGCAGGGCAGGGGAGGTGAGGAGAAGGTCTCCCCTCAGCCTCCTCTTCTCCAGGCTAGATGCAATTTGCCTTCTGGCTTTCTTACTGCTCAAGCTTTCAACTTATATTTGAATAGAAAAAACCCATCCTAACTCCAGTGAAATAAGCTGACCACCAACCACTGATGTGAAGAATATTAATCCCCCCAATAAATACATTGAGCCATGAAGTTGTTGGGGGAACTCAAAGTGATAAATATGTATCTCAAAACATAATCTCATGATCTTTACAATTCTTTCCTTCTGATTTGACCTTAGCTTTAAGTTGCTTACAACAGTATCAACAGGCTTCCTCATTTTACTAGTCTATTCTAGACCACTTAAGAAAATATGGAACTGTGCAGATCCCAAAAGCCTTCCACTAATCATCTACTGCCACTCCAAGAGGTGACTGTCTTCTACTCCAACCACTCAACAAAACCTACTATCTCCACACCTCTGCAAATCAAGTCCCAGAAGCCTTCAATCCAGATGGTTTCATTGATTCCTTTAATATCTTAAATTCCACCTTCCAAAGATGGAATAAAGACTTTGTACACACCTAGCTGTGACACTGATATCCTGCTCAACATGCTTACTGGCTTTGCCTTCATTTTTCCTTCTTATAGTTAAGAACATCTCCAAAGGTGCTCTGAACTTACCAGAACCAATTCTGAAATGAAATTAATTCCTGTTGCTACACAGTTAGTGCAGTTGGAATCCCTGGCTACATCCAAAGGAGCTGGTGAAATGCAAGTCCATAGTTCTTCCAACCAAAGCAAATTTAAAGGTAAGAATCTCTTAGAGTAAATGCCTGTCAAGTCTGGTCCACAACTCCTCCACAGAAAGTCTATATAAAGCCAAGGCTCATTATTTAATAAAAACAATTAAATTAAGTTTCTATATTGCCAGGAAGAGCATGAAACCTGATTATTCTTTCTGTTCTCAGTGTACAGCACAGCGTATCTACCCACGAGGGTTCCCAAGCACTTCAAAATACAAACAAACCTAATCTGCACAAATCTCTCATGAATATTTGAGTAGGCTGACAGCAAGACTTGCCTAATATTCTGAATTTCCAAGTAAGGAAACTCCTTAGGTAGGGTGGCAAGACAGAGAATAGACTTAAGTGAACTATAATGTGTTAAATAAATCAGATTGTAGATAAAAAGAGATTGAGTGTGTGGTTGAAAGGCCATGGTTAAAATTCTCCAAAGATAGATTAGACAAGTAGCAGTGGAAACATGTTGTGGGGTTTTTTTAAGGGAGAAATTATGTATAAGTGCAAAGGTGGTTTTGGGGAACAACAGTAATAAGGTACCATTGTAACAAAGAAAGTGCAAGTCTGCCTGGATGTAGAAGAGAAATAGGTTAACTAAAGTATCTGCAAGACAACAGACTTTCTTGCAGCTGAGAAAAGTGGTACTAAGAAGTGAGCATTTTCCATTATTTTCATGGTATGTCCTTGTTATTCTCATTTTTTTTTCCACTGCAAACTCTAGGCAAGTAAGAAAAGGCCAAATATTACACAGTCAGCAGAGATCATCATCTTCAGAAGTTAAAAAAAATCTTCTATTTAATGTTCTGTCTGGTATTTTTCTGGCATTCAGTTAAGTGACAGACCACTCAGAACATGCATCCCTGATCTGTCTAAGTATTTAAAGTAACAGACTAACACACAAACACATCCAGAGTGTTTCACACTCAGTTATACTAAATTAGGCAAATTTTGTAGTCATGGGATATTTTAGTACATATGACAAGAGATCTTACACAAGGGGTACTTTGGTTTTATATTTCAATTATTTTCTTGATCTTTCTATTTTTATCTTTAACACAAACATCTTCCTGGATTCTGTTACCAATTATTTGTGAAGTAAAGGCCAAAAGCAAATATATTTCTGTTAAAAACAAGGGAAGTCTTACCTCCATTGCCAGTGCTGCTGTTTGCTGGTCATAATGATTCAGAAGATTAGGCATAAAAGTGGTATTGTAAGGCAGATCCTGGCACATCCGCAAGATGATGGGCTCACAAGAAAATAAACTGTGCCCTCTTGTGTGCCCCACCAAAACATCCAAAAGCCAAAGGTAGCAGAACATCCAGCCACTAATAGCCATCCTTCCACACTGGGAACGGGGCCAGTTATGGAGGCCAGTCAGAAAGCTCTTTCAACTCCTCATGTACCCTCAGATTTCACTTCAACAGTGGTATTTTCAGTCCTTGTTTAAGGTTCTTCCAAATGGGAATACTCTTTGTAGACAACATTGTTAGCTCAGTCCAGAAGATGATGTGTTTAGGACAGACATATGAGAAATCCTGGGTTTTATTCCTCAGTATTATATAGGATGCATCAGGTTATGGTATTAAAACATTTAACCACATTCCCACACAACTGACCCCATCATGACAGAACAGCAGTCGAGTTCAAGTCTTCTTTTGTTGGGTAACCTAGAATAAAAACCAAAACCAAACAGTAAAAAGCCTTGTAATGGATTAAAATATTTTTAGCTCTAAATGGCCCATCAGACAAACTGCTTGAAGTTCTCCTGTGCAAGACTAGAGGGTCCCTTGACAAGCTTCAATCCCAGTTTCGGCCTATTTCTGGTGTAAAAAAGCTGGCATGCTTTCATAGAATCATAGAATGGTCTGGGTTGGAAGGGTCCCCAAGGATCAGAGAGCTCCAACCCCCTGCCACAGGCAGGGCCACCAACCTCCCGGCCTGGGACTACACAAGGTTGCCCAGGGTCCCATCCAACCTGGGCTTGAA
>VZTU01025843.1:287-30096 GCA_013400835.1 Zapornia atra
AAAGTAACTACCTTTTCCTTAAGTTTATACTTAAACTTTTAGTATGGATATTATCCATGGTTGAGGATCGCTATAAAATAGATGCTGTTAAAAATTTGATAGAAGATATTTAATGATACAGCTTAAGCTTTAAGAAAAATACAAAAGAGGAAAAATCAATTTTATAGTAGAACTCAAAAGAAAACATTTCCTCTATATTTGAAACAGTCATTAAAAAGATACTGAAACCCTATATACTAGTGATCCATAAAATCTATTGTAAATTCAGAGGTGACACAATGTATAAACTAATAATCATTAGATGTTTAGTTGAGCCTTTTAGTATAACACAGATTTCATCTCCAAGTTCATCCTAAATTGTAAGAATCCATACATGAAATCTAATTTTCATAATGTAAATATTTTAATTTTTGTTAAACTGAGAGGGAAGTATCAGAAAGTAAAATGAAAAGTGGAAATTTTAATTTCTTATTTCTTCCAGTAAATACTTGAATTTGTAGAATTTGTTTCAAGGGTGCCACTGTTTAACCATGGCAGCAAAAAGAATACAAAAAGTTCTCTTTTAAAAGGCATTAGAAAAATTGTAGGCTATGAATCATTCCCTACTGATAGCTTCTGTACACATTAAATATTGATTTATAAGATCTACACTCTTATTTCCTCCTCAGTTTCCATGCACCATAACACAAAACTTTCTAACAGAGTGGTCTCTGTACTTATTTCTACTTTCTTAAAAGAATATGATTCCTTTTCAGTTTCAGAGCAACCCATTATCCAATTCAGTTATTGGCTCTACAGAAATTTTCTGTCCCCATGCTAAGAACTTTCTGGGTTTTCTAGCTGTGAAATCAATGGCAGTGAGCAAGCTTGTTGCTGACTTTGCACAGCAAGTGGAAATCGGTATGGTCCAAGTACAGCTTTAAAGAGGCAAGGAAGCCCAAAGCACTGGGTGTATCTTAATTTCCCATTAGATAAGCGTGGAATAATTCTTACATTCTCTCACAAGAGGTTAATTGGCAGAAGCTTGAAAAGCAATCTTAAGTTTTTACTGAAGTGAATCACTGAGGGGCAGCCTGCCAAATGACCAATTGTACAAAGTAGAAGCAAAGGGAAGTAAATGACCTAATAGAATTTTCCTATTTATAGGACTAAATGTTTTAAAAAACACCCAGTGCTAGACTGACCAGCTATTACAGACATCTGAAGTCATAAAAACTGTACCCCAAAGACTTATTTCCCTATTCATCATTAGTGCCAGATGTACCCCTTTGACATGTTGTTGCTACGCTTCTGTTCTCATCTGAGCAGCTCTTAACTGGTTAAATTCTTCAGTCCACAGCTGTAAAAGGAACTAGTTCTAGGTGCTGTGTTTAACATGGTAACAAGGCACTTACTGAAGGCAGTGCTTGCTTACAACTGAAAATTTGTCCTGTTCTTTGGATCACATACTGCAATTCAGATAAGCAAAGCAGACCTGGGCCAGAACATTAAAAATGACCAACCACACTGTATTTTAATTTTGTCTGAGCATCGTTTGGTGCTGCTGAGGGCTCTGGCTCCAACCAAGTTGTTTACAGCCAGCTTCAGTCCCAATCCATTCTAAGTGACTAAACAGATGGCAGTGTTTTTATTTTTCACCCATTAAAAAGCCATGAAGTGTCTTCAGTTGTTATTTCCTCTGTTAAAAGCAAGCCACTGCCTGACTTAGATGCTGCATAAATGACCACTTGCTGATAATGCCTGAGTCCAAGAGGGAAGCACTTAAATCAGTTGCTGAGCCAGGGAATTGCCGCACATCCTTAGTGCAAAGCAGATACTGCAGTACTCTTCTAAATCCTGCTTTTTGATGCCTAATAAAAACTACAGCTGGTCAATAAGCTGGGCATATGGCTATGCTGATACATTGGTTCTTTCTCCCTCCAAATTGTTCAAGCACTAAGGATGAATTCTCAAGAACTACAATACTGACTAAAATATCTTCTTTATACCATGTCACCTCTTGCTTGCCATCTAATTGTTAGTTGTGCCATGAAGATGCATACAGTTATCATTAATTTCTTTCCTTTCTTTTTCACACACCTGCAAAAGGTTTTACTGTTTTGGTGGGTTTTTTCCTCATGCATGTTTCAATAAAAATGCTTAGGAGATACAGTAATTAATTCAATCTATAGTCATCTCATCCATTTAGCACTAACAAAGACTGGCTTCAAGCAATTTGCCATAGGGTGGTTTAAGACCTCAGATACTTTCTTAAAAAGGAGAAAAAAACCCCAAACAAAACCAAATAAGACAGTGCTCCACATCTCATTTCAAGCTATAGTGTAACACATGGAGAGCTGACTCAGGTTAAGCCTCTACCTAGTCTTATATGGAGATAGAAGAATACCATGTACCATCTCCATATCATAAAGAGGTCACTATGAGCAACATGAGCACACAATTTGTGTAGCTAAATTCATATTTACAAAAAGATTTATGTAACTCAAACCAGGTATTTAGCAAACAGGCTTGTTTTTTACTGGAAACAGTTTTAGATAAGTTGCTCTGTTTTCTCTGACCATTCTTCAGAGAATCTGATTCCAAATCTAGTGTTCTTGGTTGTGGAACTTCTGGTTTTGGGAAGAAAAGATCATAGTGATGAAATATCTGAACTTTTCTGTCAGGTTGTTTTATAATTATTGATACAGTCAAGCTGCTTCTCAGAATAACCCTTCATCAAAAAAGCACTGAGTCACAGGGTTTTTATGCTTGTACAGAAAGTGTATATACAGACAAAGACAATGGCAAAAAAATCAAGTATTTGCCAAAAAGGCCCACTGAAATCTGCATAGATTTTAAAATTCTGGCATAGTATACTATGTTTGGAAGCATCTCCAAAAGAAGCTATTTGCAGAAAGACTGCTTAGGAGGAGCACAACAGTTTGGCCACCATCTGTGTTCTATTCCCTTCCTGCTCCCCTAGGATTCACAGATGCGTGATTAGGGATGTTAAAGAGCTTGTCCCTAGCTCCTTCCTTCAGTGTTTACTTAGGGACCCACTGTAGATCAGTTCTTCAAAAAGTTGTTTGAACTTGCTGATGCTATCTGCCTCCACAATCTCCTGAGGCAGTTTGAGAAATCCACTACCCACTAAATAATACTTTTTTTTCTTTCAAATCTGTTTTAATTTGATTGCCTATGATTTTCCTAGAGCGTTCCTTACTCTTGCATTTTGTGGGGAGTAACAGCTTTGCCATCACCTTATCTACAGCTGTGGTGGTTTAAGCCTGGCTGGAGGCCAGATGCTCAAAGTAACTCTATCACTCCCCTTTACAGCTGGACAGGAGAGAAAATAGATACTGGAGTTGAGACGGGACAGGGAGAGATCATTCCGCAATCAGCGTCACGGGCAAAACAGACTCAACACAGAATAAAAAAAGCATCTAACCCATCACCACCACCACCCCCCCAAAATTACCCCATGAAAACAGGGTAGGATAATGAGAAGTAAAACCAAATCGTAAAACATCTCCCCTCCCCTCACCCCTCCCTTCACAGACTTTATTCGTGGTTTCTCTCCCTTCCTCCCCACCTCAGGTGGTAGAGAGGGGACGGGGATTGGGGTTTTGGAGAACTCTTTGTAAGTTGCTTTCCTTCTTGGGTGGGGGGTGGATGGACAGAGATTCTTCACACTCTTCCCCTGCTCCAGTGTGGGGTCCCACCCATGGGAGACAGTCCTCCATGAACTTCTCCAATGGGAGTCCTTTCCCATTGGGCTTCAGCTCTTCACCAACTGCTCCACTGTGGGTTGCTTCTATGGGGTGCAGTCCTCCAGGACCAGACTGCTCCAGCCTGGGCCCCCATGGAGTCACAAGTCCCCCCAGCAAACTTGCTTGGGCATGGGTCCCCCTCTCCATGGGCTGCAGGTCCTGCCAGGAGCCTGCTCCAACGCAGGCTTCCCATTGGGTGACAGTGTGTTTCAATCTACTCCAGTTTAGGGTCCTCCACAGGCTGTAGGTGGGATTTCTTCTCCCCATCATCTTCCATGAGCTGCAGGGGGACAACCTGCTTCACCATGGTCTTCTGCACATGCTGTAGGGGAACCTCCCTCTCTCTGGATTGCCTCCTCCACCTCTTCTTCACTGACCTTGGTTTCTGCAGAGTTTCTTAAATCTTCTCACTCCCTTCTCTGGTGGCAAAAAGCATCCGCTTGCAGGGTTTTTTTTCCTTCTTAAAAATGTTATCAAAGAGATGCTACCACCATTGTTGACTGGCTCAGGCTTAGTCAGTGGAGGGGTCCAGCCTTGACGCAGCTGGTACTTAGGCTGTTGGGTCTGAGGGAAGCTTCTAGCAGCTTCGTGCAGAAGTCCCCCTTCAACCCTCCCCCCCACCCCCCCACCTCCCCACACCTTTGCCACACAAACCCACAACAACTGCTTTATGATTCTGCAAACCCCTCCATGTGACAGTATGAGATCTTACCTTTTTGGTAACTTGAATGGTCTGGCTGGCCTGGAAGAAAGAAAAAAGAGTATTTGAAAATATATGAAATATACACGCATACACTGATTTGTTTAATTATTTCCATACAGGGATAAAAAACTAAATTATAAAAATATATTTTAGAATATTATTTTAAAAGGTATATGATCATATTTAATTGAGTCTGCAAGCAAAACATTCAGAGATAATTACAGCTACAGACAGCTGGGTTTTCAAAAAGTGGAATTTTATGCCGCTGATTTTTGGTATCACTATTTCAGAGGCTTTTCCAGTTTTCAACAGGAAAACAAGTATGCAGGATAAAAATTCAGTACCACTGAAAACCATGGAAAAGTTTGCACATGATGGGAGCTGACAACCAAAGCACCGTGTTTTGCAATGGCAATTCACAAACTTTCTGAACTGTCCTTTGTAATTCCACTAAAAATAATTATTTCAGACATAAATTCTGTTTTGCCATAATGCAGGAAATAGAATGACAGAGGGTGCCTTTACAAAAACCCAACTTTTCTGCACAGTATTTTGTTAAAAATCTAACACAAAAAACATTAATTTCAGAAGACAGCAAACCCAAATGTAAATAATCCGTATCTGCCCTGTTTAGGGAGCATTTCATTTTGTTAGCTATGGGATCAGTAAGTTTCACATAAATGTCACTTAATAATTCCCCGTGAAGAATATGTAAGTCCTTTCAAAATTTTCCTGCCTATGAATGTGTCATACAGTCACTCCAGAGACATAACCATACTAAAGCTTCATATAAGTTATGGACTTGCTGTACACCAAGGACATATCTAATATTATTTCCTAAAAAAGGACTAGAAACCAATGAATTAAGAAACAGCTGCTTGCATAGAATACATCACTTAAGTATACCCCAAAAGGGTATACTAATCCAAAAAACCAAATCCTTTCATACCACTGGATAAACCACTCAAACTTCAGGCTCCTTGGAGATTTTCAGAAAAGTAGAAAAGTGCTCCAGAATGAGCTTTGCTGTCCTTCAGAGAGGATAGGGTTCAACACATGGGGTAGAAATTCTAGTCCAGGGGAACCAAAACATTTTGGCATCACCTGCAGGTGGCTGCAACTATGCCCTTACTATGTGTGAGTACTGCTCAGACTGTACCTATTTCTAACTCTGAACAGCTGTAAAGGGGAAATAATCCATATTAAACCGTGTCTCAGAAATGCCAAGCTGTCACACCAAGATGTATAATCCAATGCAAACCAGCTCTCACCACAGTAACAGGCCACTTCAGACATATATTCAAGGCCCTGCTAACTAACATGATAGCAAAAGGGTGATGAAAATGTAATTGACAGCGCAATAGAAACGTGACCATTCCTATTATCCCCTTCATTGGGAGGATGGGAGAACAAATTAAACCAGCAAAGCTAAAACCTGATGCTAAGCCCTCTGTTACTCTGCATCTCCATCCATGGTATGCCTCAAGCAACACAGCACAAATATAACTATACTGGAACATTCCTTCAAAAAATATAAATTTGTTGTATTTATTTCCTCAAGAAATAGAAATCAATTTTATTTTAACTGTTGTAGGAAAGAAGAATTGAATAAAAGCACATTTCTATCAGCTGCAAATAACTGCTTTCTGGAAATGCTCCCACCCAATGCAGCAGTGGAGCTGCTAACTGGGACAAGTCTGTAGGTAGCACACAGCAGCCAAGTTGTTCCTTGCAGCCACGCGGAAGCTGCAGAAAAGGAGAAAAACAGAATAATCAATCTGCAGTTGCAGTAAATCAAGAATTAAAGAAATGTACAAACAAGGATTTTCTGTTAAATCCAGCTTCAAAAATTAAGATTAAATGTATGAAATCTCAACCTTCAGACTGAAGTTAGAGATGTACAAATCTGACTTTCAGAGGTATTGAGCTTACAACTGATGCCAAACACTTCACTACTGCCACATGAACAACAGACTCTGCAGCAGCCAAAAGGTACAGAAACCCAAGTAAGTTTGGAAATGATTTTGCAGCATTACCTTGCCTGAGGCTAAAAAGAAGTTGTGGCAGGCTCGAGGGACTGCTCACCGTCTTGTCTACAGCCTCAAACACAAATCCAACTTTTGTTGGATCCAGTGTGACTGGATGATAAGAAACTTCACCCTGAAGTCAGAACTCACTAAGCCTGAATATGAAGTTAGCAGTAACAGGACTCTGTATGAAGAGAAGTGCTTAGTCAAGCCCTTTCATGGATCAATTGAGCACCAACACAGAGTGCGAAATGCATGTGTGCTTCCATGCCCGGAGGGAAAGGGGACAGGGCTGCAGAATCAATTCTAACAGATTTCTCTAAATGCAGCACACAATCTTGGATTTCCGGATTAGAGAGAAATATTCACAGACATATTTACTGTTAACATGGTGATTCAAACATGAATTTCTAGAATTGTTTTTAAAGAACTAAATGCTCAGTCACTTGTGAAAGAAAGTCTTGCTTTCATCTGTGTCACCCTACCATTAGCAACAATACCAGACAATTATTAGGCACAACCAACAGCCAAAGGACAATTAATACAAGCTTTTTAATTATGTTAGTTTATTACAACAAAATTAATCTACAAAATGAAAAAACAAGGGGGTACACTAGTTAAGAATTAACTCCCCCAGCAGCAATGTCTCCCTCCACACAGGCTGCAGCACTGCTATCCTCATCATCATACATCACGCTACAGGATCGCTACTGTGATCTCCATGACTCTAAAAAGGGTTAGCTGGTTCGTCCAGAGAGCTGTGGCCACACCACTGCACACTGCCCTCAAATACAAGGGTTTGCTTCAATAGTGGGGTACAGAGCTGAACCTCATCTGAGGTCCTCATAGAGCTGGCAAGACAAAAAGTTGTTGGGAAGGACCAGTGTGATAACACTGTGGGGACAATGCAGGCACCTTCTCAATCAATCTTCTGGCATATTCATTCTTTCCACAGCCACTTCTGCGTGCAAAACCTTAGTAGACGGCCATGTTTTAAATCTCTCCAAGCTTTACTCTGTCTTTCAATTCTGTCTCTGTAACTGTATGACAAACCAGATTTTCTCAACAGAGCATAAAATTTGTTTTAGATGGAACTTCCAGAAATTAATTTTGCCTAATTTGGTTTACACAAAAGGAGTAAAAATACCAACAGACCCATTCTTCACCATCCCTCTTACCCATCAAAACCAAACTACATTTCCCTCTGTTTCCTCCACCTGCAAAATATATTCAGGGCTGAACAAATGATGATGATTAAGTTCTTCAAAGTTAGGGAGGGTTAAAGGTCACACCTGCTATCAAACTGTTTTGTTTCGAAAAGCATGCATTAGAAAACCCTGTGTACACCCGGGTGAATTCCAGGAGTGTAACCAATCCCTTGCAGCTGTTGTGATGACTCTATTATATCATTCAATAGGAAAAGTTATCCCTAAAAACTACGCCCAAAAAATTCTTTAGTTATGCTCTAAAATACAGAAATGCATGGCAAAACCAGATCTCTCCCATTTAATTAATACTGCTGTATCTAATTTTTGAAGTATTACACTTTCATTTAGCCAGTTTAAATAACACCACTAACCTCAAACAAAAAAAAATTCTAGACAAAAAAGCCCTCATCAGTTTTCATGAGAAAAGTGGTGAATGCCATTATTTTGCTGGGACAAAAGCCAAGTTGATCTGTGTATTAAGTTACCTGTGTACTTAGTTCTCACAAGTTAGACAGCGGAAAGCAACAATCACAGTTGTTTGTGAAGGGACTAGCACAACCAAGTCATTACATATATTACAGTCACTGATTAAAATCTAATACATACTATGCACTGAGGGAAGGAGAAGGAAAAGGGGGCGGGGGGAAAAGACAGGCTCTATTCTACCATTTACTGCAGGTTTCAGCCCCCACTCAACAGATGCTTTACTTCCTCCTGTCCTTCCCTAATGGCGAGTTCAGACTGAGCATCATTCCATCAGGAAATTCATAAAGAAAATAAACAGATAGGCTAATATCCCCAGAGATTTCTCAACATGAAATGCATTTGATTGACCAAGCATCCTTCCACACAACATGGTGAAAAGGCAGCGCGGTGCTTTTGAGAAGTGTTGCTATAATATCTGGAAGTTAACTGTAGGAAATAAAGAGTATCAGGAGGATGGATCAGGGCACTGGTTTGGACTGGACCAGCACGGCTCTAATATTCACCTCTCCAACTACATAAGCACTTCACCCCAGCACTTCTACCAATATTCTGAACAGATGGAATAGAACACATTTGTGCCTTTGTGTGTATGCCAACTTGACTAGGGGCTGCTCACACACACAAAATACTATTATTTTATTTATTTTCCAATCTGAGAGAGTCAACAACTAGTGCTCTAGCTTCCTGAAGGAAAACGACATGCCAGTCAGCTACATCCTGCATTCAGGTTTTCAATGAAGCCAGTTTTCTTTCAGTTATGTCACTGAAGGAGTTTTCTCATTAAAGTGAGCAGGTGCAGGTACAGCAGAGAGGGGAGTTTGGTCCTAATTTCAAGAATCACAATGGAAAGCAAGCTTTTGGAAATCATAAATACTATCAAATAGTAATATAACCTTCATGTTACCTGGACATTATACATGGCACAAAGTAATGTTTCACAATCATGTTCCTCAACATAGAGCCACTCCAAATGAATTTAATGCTTAATAAAATTATGGACAGTTCAATGTTTTTGCAGTGGATTTGTTTCATTAATCTGTTTCAGAAGAACACAAACCTGAACATGTCAAAGGACAATAAAAGTACCAATATATTCTTTCTGCAGTCTTTCTTCACAAATCCCAGCAGTAAGAAAGGTATTGATTTAAGTTACCACCTTGGCCTCACACCAGAAATTGGCCTCAAATGAAAACGTTTTGACTGCTGCTAAATGCCATCCCTTAGCAAACTCAGCTGAGATCCATGCTCAGTGACATCCCCATATGAACAGTGACAGCCAACCATACTTTCCGGGCCCAAAACCAGGCGCAAGTGTAGCATGAAAACGGTCACTGACAGAAGCTTGGCAGCGTAGGAAAAGCTCAGTTTTCCAAACAGTCATTCAGAGAAAACCAACAGGTCAGGTGCCTGGGCTCCATTTTGGCACTGAGCTGAACAAAAGTTTGAAAATAAATGTATAGCTTACAAGTATTTGTCATAAAGTAGTTGTTACAGGGCTGTAAGTGCTCACTAACAGAACTGAAGATAACACGCCAACAGGAGTAATCATGACAACTGCCCAAGCAGAATGGGATCCAGAATAAATAAAAATTGTAGCTACTGCAGTAGATCTGTAACACCTTCAGCTTCTGGCACTACAGAGGAACAATGGCTGTTTTGTATCATCTTAATTCTACCTTTCTCATGCAGGTACTCACAAAAGGGGTGTATTATTTCTTCTTGCTACAAATAACATCACATCCACAAAAACACGCTGTGTATTTGTGATAGAGTGTACTCTTTAGGACACAAACTGATACCATCTTTCTGAAGCAATTTATATACCACAGGTACCTAAACACAGCAATAGCCAAAAAAAAAAAATCATTAAAAAGCAAACAGCAGAAAAACTAATTTTCCACTCTTGCCTTTTGCTCGAGTTAAAAATGTTAAGTTACAATAAATAGCTGTACTTACTGGAAAAAAAAAAAAGAAAAAAAAATCCATATAAAGACTCTCCTGTCCAAGGATTATGAGGTGCTTAACCTTATGCTTTACTTTGCCAGAGGGAAGCTATTCCCTTTGTTGGTAGATCTGGTTACAAGAAGCGATAAGACATAGCTTTCTGTCATTATTACACTCAAGGATAAGCCAAATCCTTGCAGGATAGAATAAGATATGCATCATATTGTACACCTTCCATTAGAACATACAATACAAAACTAAATCCTGGCAGAGGAAGAAAATCCTTGTGTTTTCAGAATGTCACTGACCCGTGAGAACAACCTGAATTGCTCTTAAATACCAAGCCAGCTTTTGCCACTCTATCAGGTATCATACCTACATTCTTTATCATTTTAGCAATCACGACAATCACTCACACAATAAATCCACCTGATTAAGTTGCCAAAAAACTTTGACAAGCCTCACAAATTATTTTTTTCTATGATGTATACAGTTTTCCTTTTTTATAATCATGGTCTCCCTAGACGTTTTTAAAACATGTAGTATTTATTGTATTAATCTGCACTTAACTTTATTTATTTACATCTCTAAAGGAGGAGCAGGATAAGACACAGCAGAATGATGTTCTAAAGATGACAGAATTAATTTTTTTGGTAAGTTGCTTTTGTTTAGAAAAGGTTTTACTGAAAGAAAAATATGGAATTTTCTTGTTTTCTCCCACCTAAAATCAAAAAGGACTTTATTTTTTTAATATCTAGATTATCAGAATGAGATGAACTGAAACTAACTGCTATTTCATCCCATTAAAAGTGTGAAATAGCAATGTTGCAGCTCTACTTAAGGTTATATTTATGAATTATTTCTGCTAAAACTATTGTTACAGATAAAATCAAGCAAAATGAAAGTTTTTGCAGCAGAGGCACCAAAATCAATATGCTGCTTGGCAACTCTATTACAGGTGTCAATTCACCTTTTTATAGTCGAGATACCAAGCTTTATAAGGGTTCTTCTCTGCTCTTCTTGTACTCTTACCTACCTCTCCAGTTCCAGCTGAGGATCTGCCCTACGTTCACAGCAAGTATGAGCAAATAACATTGCCTTTCTGCAAGGAATGCAACTGTATGGAAGGCATTAAGAGTAATAAAATAATTGTCCAGGTGATTCTTGCACAGACAATAAGAGTATGCTGTACTGACCAACAGCAGGCACACTGGGTAAAACCAGATTCTCTGAAGGTCAGTGGCAAACCCTATATGCTTAACTAAGCCAAGGTTTTGCTCACTCGCTTTCTGCTATGACATCAACACTGAACTTCAAGAACCTGCTTTGAAAAAGTGGCAGGTAGTTTGTCACATCTCCTAGTCACAAAACTCTGGCTTGTGCCAACATGCAACAGGAAAATACAGTCCCATGAAGTCAACAGAGATATGAAATGGTCAATGCAATCATAATGGCATCACAGACATTTGTATTTTCATTTAGAAGTTATTTTGATGAGTTTAGACTCCCAATATTATTAATCCTATGCTAAAATTAAAAGTCAATAAATTTATAACATATGGACGACTTGAAATTGAAATGCTCCTATAGACACATCCAAGGTTTGGGGTTTGGTTCCCTCACCCCTCCCTATTCTTCACTGCTCTGTATGGATGTATACATGCAGAAGCCCAGGATTTACACAAAGTTTTCAGTTTAAGGTTCTTCAGAACCTCATTTTTGCAATACTGACTTCCAACACATTCCATCCTCCTTAACAGTGCCTACCTGGTTCACTTGTCTTGAACAGGAAGTAAATCATCATCTCTGTTGGAAAATCTGACAGTGTACAAAGCAGCCAAGTATTATCCACCCTACAAATATTTTTCTTGCAATCTTCTTTCCCTAAACTTTTCTCCAATTAGCGTAGCATCTTTTAAACACAGTTCTCAAACTTTCGATACAGAAACTGCCATCAAAGACACTTTAACTGGACTGTCCTAGCTTTAAATAGCAAAGCTTATACATAACTTAAAGTATATTCTTCTTCAAGAGGTTTAATTGAAACTATATATGTTTTCTCCTTTAACTTGTGAAGCACTAAGGGCAGGACCACATATAGTACTGCTCAGCAAGTTAAACAAAAGTTCTGAACTACTCAAGACAATAAAAACGGCTTCATAAAATACCACCATGAATCATTATTTGAAAACAAGCCAACAGCTAATTTGGAGCAGACTAATATTATTTCAAGATCCTTCACAAGTCTAAAACCATTAGTCTTTTTTCTTTTTTTTGTAATTACAGTGAAATTAATAGATACGTTCTGGGATTTAAATGATGACTAGAGTGGCTTCAGCATTTTTACTGGCAAAAAGTTCCTTCCTTAGAAATATTTTATTTCAAAGCAGATTTTATTACACTTCCCAGTTGAATGGAGCAACAGAAGGTCATGGTCACATCTTGCATTTCTCTGACAGACAGGAAATTAATGTGACCCAAGAAATCACAACATACACACAAGAAAACCTCCATCCCATGACACCAAAGAGAATGAAACAGATATAGCAGAGCAACTATTTTATCAAGGTATTTCTCCACAAAATCCATGTTTTTATAGGCATTAATGATTGACATGAAACATGTATGTTTGACTCTGAAGTAAGGAGGCTTCAGACTGTCATGTATCATGCTTCAACCACTGCACGCTTCAGTCTTCCCTCCTATGGAGATGTAAGGATTTGGGAGTGGAAGTCAAAGGGGGGTTCAGAAAATCTCCTTTGACCAGAGAGCTTTTTTGAGGTAGAATACAAGCCTTTCAAGTTTCTCCAAGTTATTAGACTGACTATGGGGAGTCTAGTTTCATATAAAATGCTAGTTTTTAATCTTTCTACATATTTAATCTCTGGACGCAAATAAAAATACTGTTACTAAAATAATTTTCTTCTAAATTTAGCTAAGTATTTAATTTCAAAGAGACACTTCAGTGTTGAGCTGCTGTTCCAATGTCTGTGAATTGAGTCGCTTAAAAATTGTGATGTTCTAAGTGATATAAAACAAGTGTATATCTAACAAAAAGTATTTAAAAGGATTTAGTAAGTGAATCCACAAAGAAGGCTTATACTGACATAAAACATTAAACTGTACATATATAATGCAACATCACCTTTTGTACCTCCTGAGATCATATTTGTTTTGTTTGCTCTGTATAAGCAAGCAAAAAGAAGTAGTATTTACTGAACTTTTAAATGTTTCCAGTATTGGAGCCAAGACACCAAAACAGCATTGCAAGATTAAGCAGACTATAAACCAGATTTAATATAATCAAAATTGTTCACAGCAAAAAGTAGTTCATCTACTTTACTGAATGAACTAGACATCTTACAAGCTGGAAACGTAGCACAGGAATTTTGCAGAAAAGTATTCCATTAACATCCCAAAATACCAGAAAAGTGAGAGAAGTGACACATGTAAGCTTTGCTAGTCCAGTGCATTAATCTATCTACAACCTTAATTTCTGAATAGTGAGGCCTGGCTTTCTGAAACACAATCAGGATTTCTACATCTGAGTTCCCTTACCTCTACTGACCTGTCAGTAGTACCAACTCCTTTCTATTTTGCACTGATAGTCAAGGCTTTAAGAGATTTCTTTATTTAACAGATATCCTGGGCAGAAATCTCATAGCAGTCTTAGTGTAGCAAAATTAATGCCAAAATTGCTCAGACACCATGTGTATTTCCCTCTTGCATTGTGTTTGGGGTTACTTAAGAGCATGCACATCAATTATTACTTCCTAGGAGATAAAGACAACCCTGAAATACCATCAGAGAGGAAGGACAAATGATTTTGAAAGGAGCTAGAGACAATTATGGCAACTCACAAAGAGCTTTCCAAGGGCTATATTCCTCATTCTGCACTTTCCCACCCACCAGATGACTGAAAACCTTTAGGTAGTGGGAATACCCAAATGTTTCAAATCCCATCTTAAGAATGGTGAAAATCAGGTCACTGGCCATGGTTACTTTAGACTTTGGCTCTCTGTTGTCCAGTTTTGTATTTAAACATTACTACAACCTACTATCAAATTAAAAGTGCATGACAACAACTATACACAGTGAAAGCACTCCAATAAACAGCCATCCTTTTGGCTCTTCCACCACTTTTTCCCTCTATATCTATGGATGTAAATGCTCAGTTTTAAAAGTTATCTCAAGAACCACACCAATTAGTCCTTTTCAAGAATGAACGCAGCTGATGCTAGTTTTCCAGTCAATTTAGCACAAAAGAAAGGACCCATGTTTTTTACGTTTCCCTGGCGTTATTAGCTTTATGTCTTCTGAAGACTGCAGTTCAAAGGTCCAGCAGATTGCTGGTTAAGTACTTGCTCTTCTGTTGTTCAAGGAAAGGTGAGGGATACAGGGCACAGGAAATTCATCTTCAAGCACACACAGAAACTGAAGTTTGTAAGTAGCAGAGACTAAAGGTCAAAATAGGGCCAGGCTGGTACTCAGCTGCGGTCAGACCAGAGCAGGAACCTTCCAAGTCCTTTTCCCATCACAAAAATGTTTGCTTCAAAGCCATCTAAAGTCTAGACAAACGCCAACACTTAATCAGTACAATTAAAAGCCCGCAAAAATCCCTTGGATTACTTAATGAGTGATATTTAAGCATGCATAATATTTTTCCAGGCACATTCTTTTTCAAATGGTCAGCTGCTGAATTATAAATTGCATTTTTTATGTGTAATCCAGCCTCTGCGTGTCAGCCCAGTGCAAGACCAATAGAAAGTGCAGTATGTTGCCTGCACAGCCAGCAACGCACAGTAATTGTCATGGGAAGAGTAAAGGTGTTAATAAAACCAGAAGTTATTAAAGACCTCTTAAGGCATCACATTCTGGGATAATGTAAGACTAAAAGTAAAAATGAGTAAAATTAGTTAAAACGAGAAGGTTCAGCTCAAATTATTGACTGCCATGAAAAGTGATTTCAGAGAAAGAAAAAGAGACAGTTTTGTTTGTTCACAGGGAGAGCTCTACCTGCACGTGCACAACAGAGAATCCAGCGTTTGGGGCTACATTCAGAAGGATGCATGACACTAACACATTCCCTTCCTTTCCTTTCCTCAACTACAATGAAATCCCCAAGTATGCCACCAGGCTGTTAATGCTGCAAACACGAAAAGCAGCTTGTGGTTCCCATGTTCCTTCAGTCTCTTCATTCTGGGAAACCACTGGATGAATAATTCCTATTTTAGGATGGAATAAAATGGCTCAAATGGTAATAGAGCCAGAATTTGTATTGCTTCCATAAAAATTACCCACACGGACAAGTCATCTCCTGATCTACAGCATGAATATTCTGCAACATCCTGAACATAGAATGAAGTGATGGTAACAGCTTTTGCCTTTTTGTCACTAAAGGTTGATTAAAAGTTTCAGAAACAACCTTTAAAAACCTGACCTAAAGGATTTTTTAAAAAAAGATGGTTTTGATCTTCCTAGGGGAAGGGAGTATCTTTTATTAATTTAAAACACAGTACATACACATGTATTTTAAACAAAAGACATCAGTACACATTTCAAATACATAGTGAAGACAGAAGTATCTCAATGCAAATGCAGCACGAGTTAACAATTTTCAAAGTGGAAAATATTTAGATAGGTGCAAAATAGTTTGCTTAAAGAACTCCACATAGGGGCTCACGTGAACAGTTAATGTTGCTGAAATGTGACTATTTAAAATTCTTGTATACGCATGTGTACATATAATCAGCTCTGCAAGCCATGCAGAATGTACTAGATAAGTTATCCTTTTCCTGGAATCAAGCAGGGAGCTGTTTCATAACAAAGTCTTGTTATTAAGATTGGTATTTGGCAAACATTCTCTTGCTTTTTGAAAAAACAGGAATTTTTTGATTTCTTTTTCATTCCATTCTTTATGCTAAGTAACTAGAAGGAAATTATAAAATGGGTAGAAGGCAGCTATAACGTTCTATTCTTACTTCACAGCTTCATCATTTGTATACATCTCCGTTTTCAAGTATTAATTAACAGTGTAAGTATTCAAGTATGTTTGCGGCACAGTTTAACTGTGTGGCACAGAACTATCTGAGATATAGCAGAACTCGGTATCCCAGAATCCTCACATAAATCTGCAGTGCCAAAACAGCTCAAAAGGCGGCTTAAATCTAACCAAAAGGAAGATGTACAGTATGTCTGGACATATTAATGCTCTACAGTGTCCCGACTCCAAAATAATACAGGTTTTGCCTTGCTTGGAATATAAATTGTTGTAGCAAGTGAAAACTTTGAATCTAGCAATTCAAACCAAGCTTTGGGAGCTAGAACCTCCAGCCTGGTGGAGGATGAAAAGCAATTTACGCCTATCCCACAATTTTGAATCACAGCCAAATTAATGATTCTATAAGGCTGTAAACTGATTTTGTGTGTTCAAGCTTGGGATGACTGCATGACCAAGGAGAAATCATCCCATGTGTCCTTTTAAGCTGCTTTTTTACCAGGGATAACTCAAATGCTTTTCAGAACAGTTCTCTTACCTGCTTTAGCCAAAAGCATTAATACTGTAGTCTTGAAGTGTGACTCATGGCAGGTGACTGCCCCGATTTTCAGTTGGCTAATTTCCACAAGAAGCTGGAAGGGGACATAGCCAATGCAGCTGACCCAACCTAGCCAAAGGGATATGCAGTAGCATACGATATCATGCTCAGTATGTAACAGGGGGAACTGGCCAGGAAGGACAGATCACTGCTCAGGGATGGGCTGGGCATCAGGTTCTGGGCGATAAGCAAGTTGTTTTGTGTATCACTTGCTGTATATATTTTTATTAGTATTGTTATTGTTATTTTCCTCCTCTCTTGCTGTCCTAGTAAACTGGCCTTATCCCAAGCCACGAGTTTTACCTTTTTCTTCCAACTCCCCTCCCTATCCCACCAGGGAGGAGAGAAGCGAGCGAGTGGCCGTGTGGTGCTGAGTTGCTGGCTGGGGCTAAACCACAACAGTGATACAGAGCAGGTGCACTCCAAGCAAAGAGTACTTGTATGAATTTATCAGTGCAGTACTGCAAATACTAGGTGTACTGGCAGCTTGGAGTAGTTTTCTTATCAGCATTACCATTGGTTCTTTCACAGCTCCTTAACCTTTTCTCCCTTACCTTTTGTCTCTGAATCCCAAAGTTTTCTAAATTGTATCACAAAAAAAGATACTCCAAAAGAGTTGGCAGTTTTTAACTGCTGTTCTCCCATGAAGTCTGAGAGAAGCAATTCATTTGGTACCAGAGACAACAGCCATGCACAGCAGTGTTACCCCATGCTTTCCTCAACCCTGAAGTGACATTGCTGAATGATCTCTGCATATTCTTCCTCTTCTGCTCTTATTTTACAGACATGCATTCCTGTATAAATAATAGCTTTTGAAAAATACCAGAAACAATTTAAAGACTTTTCTGGTTTCCCATTTCTTTACTGCAGTGTTTAGCTGTGCTGGAATATGCAACCCTTCATTATTTATTTTATGCTCCTTTCATCCCACTAAACATGCTGCTGGGCTGCATAGTTTTGCTCTTCCCTAGTGACTCCTAACTCAGTGCTTCCAGCTGTAAAGCATCAGTCTTCATGCTTCTTCTACTTCTTCAGATTACTAGCCTTGCTTGGTTCCTCTTCCTCCATTCTACTGTCTACTCACTGAAGGCTACTGATGATTATAGAAGCAGATGGTAGCAAAGCAGGGACAGTAACTACCCACAGGTTTCTTGAGATACATAAGCACATTCAGCCTAAAAGTGTTACTTCAATATGAGCCTTCTGAAGGGCCAGGGTAGAAAAAAAATTCTTCCAACAGTACCTGAAAACAAGAACTAATCATTCCATGCTGCAAACAGGTAAATTTGGAAACCATTCGTCAGAAAGCAAACCAAGTTCCTGGACAATTGGTTTCTGATACAGAGAGATGCCTGGAATTGCTCAGGGAGAGTTTTTGCAGTTGAGATATTATGCCCACAGAAAAATGAGACTTGAACATGTGAAATACATCTTAAATATGTGCAAAAAATAACACAAACTTTGCTCAAAATCTTCCAGCCTCAGAAAAATATCTAAAACCCCTCAGAATTGTTACGACCAACAGCTGACCTATTTTATCTACTTTTACAAAAGAATCTTTTGCCACAATCAAGTTGCAAACCACCAACCACCACAAATAATTTTCTTTTATGCAACAAGCCTTGTTCACCAATCAAAAAAATTACCAGTTGCCCAGCCATTTGAGTTATGTTATATAGATACATTACTATGCAATTTAGTTTAAACTTCAAAGCTGAATACACTACAAAATTCCAGATCCAGACAACTTTAAGAGGATGGGACAAGTATGGCATTATTTCAATCTGTCTTCTTTATACACTCCAATCCACAGTGATATACCAGAGCCACATTCCTTCAATATTAGGTCACTGACAAATGTTAAGCCCTGGGCTTCAAAACCTGACAAAACTTGTCATGCTGAAACAATTGGTTACCTGCCCGGAGCTGTAAGCATTAGCAGTATCGTTTGCAAAGAGTGTTCACCCAACTCTATCTAAACCACGTTCCTCTCCTTGCCCTTAAAATTATAACAATATTTAAATGCTATTTTTTAAAACTACGAAGAAGCAAAATGAAAGTTAGCTGGACTACACACTGAATTTAGGTTTTGTAACCTGCATTATAAGTAACCCTGTTAAAATATGTATACATTATTAAACTTGATGATTCCCAATTAGCTTTGTAAGAAACGTATCTGGAGAAGCAGCTACTGTGCAGATTATAGGTTCAGAATATAATAAAATTAGAGTGTGGAACAGAGATCACAAAAATATCACCATGTAGAAGCATTATGTGTCTGCATACAAAAGTTTACCTGGGCATGTCAAAAATGAACACACAGTTACCCTCTATTCTCTTTAGCACTAACAAGTCAGGTTGCTTCTTCCCGAGCACTTGAGAGGTGCCCTTGCCCATGGCAGGGGGGCTGTAACCTGATGATCTTTAAGGTCCCTTCCAATACAAACCATTCTGTGAGTCTATGACAACCATTCACCTGCAAGGCTACGTCCAGTTGCTCCCTTTTTTACCATCAACCAGCACGTCCTCATTGGCAACAGCCTCACAGTATGATAAACTAGATCCACAGTGCAACAGGAGGCTGTAACATCAGACACACCTTGTAGACTATTCAGAGAGAAAAGCAGCCTTTGGTTCCACACCAGTAACACAAGTGGTAACGGTTAAACGTAGGCATTGTCCATTAGCCATGGCCAGTTTACAGACTTAAAATGTATATAAGAAGCCCAGCTTCCCTGGCATGGGATGGGACCAAAGTCCTATTTGCCACAAGTTTAGAGCTAAAAGAACAGGTAAATAGCAACCACGAGCTGTCTGGCTTCTAGAAGATGGACTCATTTTTATTTGCTGACCTGTGAGGCATATTCCAAGTATCTTGTGGTTGAGAAGATTCAGTTACCTTAGCTAGAGGAAGTCCAGAAATGAAACAGTAGCTGTTTGATGGGGTATGTAGAGTGCACTAATGCTGATAGTGAATAAGTACAGATGCTTTAAAGGTCATCTTGCATCCTTATTTCAACTGCTAACAGTAAGATCAACTTTCACCCTAAATCATTACTTCTTGTTTATGTAAAAATGTACATAAACGTACATAATGGGGGGGGAATGCAAGATAAAAAAGCATCTTAGCTCAAGATACTAATCAGAGCCATTCAAACTGCTCCAAGTCTTTGTAGTCATAAGGTCTTATGGAAAACATTATTTTATTATATCTGGAAGAACTTTCAACTTTTTTCTGTAGTAGGAACAGAAATTCAGATTATGGGTCACATTTGTTTCCTTCCTGAAGACTGTGGAATACACATGAAGTTTAACAGTCCTGCTGCAGAGGGAGAAAACCAGTGAAATTATTGCACCCATTTTGACAGACTGACAAGTGTGACTGATTTTGTAATTGCTCAATCTCCTGCATTATCTTCGCATTCAAAACAGTTTTCATCTCTATTTAAGGTTTAAACAGGTATGGGGTGGAAAAAACATGTCTGATTGTAAGCAGTTCCAACAAGTAAGTTTTTTCCATTAATCAGAGGAATAACTGGCAGAGGAAAGCTGATTTACACTCTGTATTATCCTTATTTTCATCTGCTTTCACCTTAAGGAAAAAAGCTTTATTCACTTTGACTTTTTCCACATTATATATTTGCCCCAGTCTGATATTCTCAGAACTTTAAAATTAGTTTGTCATGTATTTCATCAAGACAAACTCATTGTAACTGACCAAGAAATACTTGTAGCTCAAGTTCTGGAGTAAGGACACAGATGTTGGATGACAGGGAGAAGGGTCACTTTTATTACCCCAGTAAAATCCCATCCAGTTTGGCTCAACTGCAACTCAGGAAAAAAATAACCTTGCATAAATGCTTCACTGCAACTCCAAATCTAACAGATATAAAAAGGTAAGTCTAAAGATAGAAAGGACTAAAACCTAGAACAAAGTTTCTCCATCTGAGCACAACTTTAGCAGATGCAGACACTGAAAGATATGGGTGCAGCCCACTAAACCAGCTGGTCTGACAAAGAAAAACCAGCCAGTAGATTTATGAACAGAACTGAAACTATTTTTTCAGTGTATAGTTTTGAGGAAATAGGAGTTTTGAGTAGACTACACAATTGTTTCAGGGCTGCCTTAGCCATCTCCGCATTGGTCTACTTCACACAAAGTAGGTGTCCACCTTGTCCTGTAAAACTGTTAATGAGCTTCCAAACAATCCCCAAGGGAAAAAAAAAACCCTCCACCACAACAAGCAAACCAAATAACCAACCAGTTCCCCCCGCCCCCAGCAAGAACTAATTCACTTCAGGAATATTCCTTTAGCGCATTGCTAAATCCTGATGTGTTTTCTTCAGGAAAACAACGAAGTTGGTAACACAAAGATGAACTTGTAAAAACGCCAGAGAAGAAATTTGGTTCATTTTTCCTTTTTAATTTTCTGCTTTTGTAAGAAAATGAAGGAGATGTATAAAAGGTTACCCACACTAAGAACAAAGAAAAAAAATGCAATCTGCTTACCTTATCCTGGCTATATGCTGCTGCACAGGCTGATGCTGAAAATGGTCAGGCCACTGATGGTGAAGGCAGAAGGATGGGGAAGGCTGAAGACAGCAGGCGGGCTGATAAATGGGGGTGTGTTTTTGGCAAATAGATGCTGAATATTCAGTATGTGGCTGAATGCAGCATGAAGTCACAGGAGATGGTGCTGAGCTGCCAACCACTGAATGACATTCTTGCTTGCCATTATGGCTACTTAAAGAATGATGGTATGGACAAGGGTGGCAGCACTGCGACAACATCTGCCGAGTTCTTTGGTTGTCTAAAGGCAGCAAGGACGGTTTGATTGTACCATTAAGTTGCAGGCAGCCATTGGGACTTGCTTTTGTTCTTGGTGTTTCCTTAGACGGGAGCTGCTGGACCGCAACATCTCCGTCATTGGCTGCAACAATACCTGGGCCAGTAGCGTTTGACAAGATGCTGCCATTGCTCAGAACCACCGAGTCACTGACGCTGCTCATCGCCATGCTCCAACTTCTCGATGGAGACGGGATGCTCCTGAGGAAACAAATAAAGCCAAGTTTACAGAGCTGTGGTGTTTGCAGATGCTCAGAAACAACTTTAGCTTACAACCAGCAAAGCTCCTCTCTCATCCTCATCTTTCACAAGGCAGGGAAAGAGAAAGGAATTGCACACACACTGCCAGGAATGTTTTGAAGGACTTTCAGTTGTTAAACAAAAAGTTGGGTGAAGTTACATAAACGCTCAAAGATCAAACCAAAATAAACAGTCATTTGACAGTCACCAGGTCACAGCTAACAAGCAATGGTTGAGATGCATGGGAATAAGATCATTTTGCACATGACTGTGAAAACAGATTTTGGGATAGACTGTGAAACCATCCACACCTTGCACACTACAGTTTGCCTGTGTGCTTTGAAAGCCAGCAGGAGACAGGACCACACAGTAGAGATTGTTTAATAATAATTAACATGCTGGGTTTGGTAGCTTCCTTTTCTATTCCCAATTTCTATTGAAAATGAGACATATTTGTATTTTTAAAATAAATTATTTAAATAAATCAAGCCACTTTGGCAGACACATGTCTAAATTTCTGCGTAATAGACTAAGTCTTCAGAAGCTCAAAATGAACTGTTACAAATACTAACAAGAGAGAACACAACCATGATTTTCCCAAGCTTACACCACATAATCCCGAGATTCAATTACTGCTGGTTGAGATGCTCATGCTTCCAAGTGACACATATTCCAGAGGTAGTTGAGAAATCTACTATGCTAGTGCTAACTATAATTGTGTTATTTAAGAAGAATTTAAAATAAGCTGGGAATTATAATTTTGATAAATAACAGGAAAGCTCAAACATTACAGGTAAGAATTTGTTTCCCAAGTTACATGTAATAGAGAATGCAGAAAGAGGAAGAAAGAATACTAACTATGCACAATTTAGAAGAATAAATCAACACTTGCTTAAAAACCAGAATCAGTTAATCACAACTGCTTTGGCTAAGTTACCATTACCTTTTTAATACTGAATTTAATCAATATTCCAAGTCCAAATTGTAAGGCTTGCATTACACACACTGAACTTTGCAGAGACAGAAGTACATATTAATACATATTAAGAGAGATTTGCGAGAAAGTTTCTAACTTGTTTTCTTCCCCAATGCCTTTACTGAGTACTCAGAGAGCTGAGCCTACCCAGCCAGCTTAGCTATTTAATTGCCTGAATGCTAATTCTGAGCAGAAAGTGCTTTGCAGAGTGGAATGCTACCCCCTGGCAGCCCCCCCGCACAGCATCTCCGCTAGACATTGCTAAATCCTTCGCTTCTGAAACAAAAATTAATCCTCTGCTATTTGTTCTAGATCATGTGCAGAGCCAGACGCCCTGGGAAGTCACTTTCATTTAGATAACTGCTCAGAACAGGAGAATATGCTGCTCGACGAGCGTATTTTTTCCAGTCTCCAATTCCACACATTCCTGCTGGGTACCCCCTCCCCTGGCCCAGGCAAGTCGAGCCCACGGAGGGCTCTGCTGAGCACACAGAGTAAATTCAAGTGGCTGGCTAAACTTCTTTTCAGTCTGAAGAGACATATTAGTTATGTGAAATACCACTGGGTCTGAACAGTCTGGGGGTTTTCCCCCCCCTCACGCTTCAAAGCCTGCTGAAGCGGATAGAGCAAAACCTGGACATCAAGGCAGAGAAAGCTCCTCTGGAGTAGTCTGGCAGCATTTTAGGAATTTCTGGCTTAATTTCACATTCACTCACGTAAGAGATAGGCTGCATGGCAATGCTGTTACATTTCTAAGTCTGACCGCTGTCCACTGATGAAAAATTACAGTTCTGCCAACTACCATTATAACTGAAAACAAGGTAATGATACACTGCAAATATCTAGCCCTTCAAGATGACACCATCCTTTTGCTTTAAACCCAGGACATCTGCAGCATGCACCAACTGAGATAACATGACATAGTTTCTAGTAGCTGTTTCGAATCGCTTTATGAAGGAAACCACGTGTTTATGTGCAAGGCAGACTTGAGGCAGGCAGAGATGCAAGGTAACTCCTAATCCCAGCAGAGACACAGGCTTGGGACCGTCAGTGTGTCTGTGTTCCTCATCAACACAGACATGGGAATTAATTGTAACTTTTGTTCCAGGCAGCCCAGCAGCCTCTGTTAAATACGATCCAAGATAAAACGCTTTATTTTCAACAGAAGCAATATTCACCTGCATGCCTTTCAGTTTAAACAGAATTTTCAGAATGAGTCTTTAGAAAAGTCTATTCAAAGAAAAGCCAAAGATCATCATCAGAATCACAACATATAATTCTGCCTTTGTTCTCCTGCTGAACAGGCTATTCATGAACTGTTTCAAGATATAAAAATGTTAACAGATCAAGCTGATTCTTTCCTTCCTCCTAAGCCTTGAGCAACTACTGACTTATGTCGATTTTCACCGAGTCTTTGAGCTAGGCAATGGAAGCACCTGCTTACCTTGAAGCTCCTTCAATGCCACATTAAAGATTAAATGCCATTTGCACGCTCCGAGTAGCCATCTCATCAAGTATTTTATTCAGTCACAGCTAAGAAGAATGGGAACTCAAAGTAGTTCTCAAAGTAAAATACAAGTCGATCTGTGTATTTTCATCTGGTTTGGTAGCTTTTCTTTCTTTCAGGCAAACATAAGATGGGTTATGCAACTTCACAAGTGTTATGATAACTGAGTTTTGTTTCACTCTTATTAAAAGTTATGTACTATGGTACTTGATTTGTGTCACACTCTATACAAACAATGGCAACTCCACTGACAGCAAAACTTCACCTGCAGCTATCACACCAAATATAGTGTACCCTCTTCTCTCTCTGAACTTTGTCTCCCCTAGCACAACTGCAGTGACTGGGAACTTAACTGTTGGGCCATTCCCAGTAACTGGGAATCTCTCCTTTAGAGGACACACAAATAGTCAAGTTAAATGCAACATGTAAAAGCACAAGGAGATTGTAATACCATACAGAGCTGGGAAAACAAAAAACCTGTTCATCATGGAAAAAAAAATCTAACCCAAGACATTTTTCAAAATGCAGTCTTTGAGATTTCTGAATTCTTTCAGTGCTGAAAGTTTATTTTTGCTGCATTCTTCAGAACATTTCAGGATTTAGTACTGTCCAACAGAGTGGGGTTTCTTTTCAGACTTACTCCATTTTACATCTGAAGGCTTTGAAACAGTGGACAGGTATTCTGACTAATGAGGCTGCAAATAATACAGGTTTTAAGAGAGACAGGCGTACTTAACAGATTCAGTGCAATTAGACAAAGTGTTAAGCTACATGTTTAATACATCACGCATGGGTATCCGCGTCTCTAGCTGGACACACAGTATTTTAAACATCTACTTAGAAATTACACCAGCTGAACTCCTAGGGAAAGAAAAATCAGAATTATCTTTAATTACTGCATGCTTGATTACAGTAACTGCTAAGAAAGCACTTCAGCCATGCAGTTCAAAACAACAGCTTGGAAGAGTGTCATATCTGGAAAGTACCACGCTCCGTAGAAGCAATGGTACTTGGTGACAGTTTTATGGAGTAATCCCTCTATTATTTGTGGAGCTAACAATGGACACAGCTTACCCAGCAGACATCTGCCATCTGCATTGCAAGCCCTTCAGGAAATAAAGTAATGCTGTACCACACAAACTATGCAGGATTTGGTGTTCCTTAACTAGCATGTTCTTTTTAGACTTGGATTAAGTTCACCTGTTCCTTTGGCTGCAACTGAAAGATTTTTTTCTTTGCTTTAAAGTTTCTTTTTATAAAAAAGACTTAAAAAAACATTGGTTCAACAAATCCCATCTGGACTCATAATGCCTGCAATTGAGAATGATAAAAGTGCAAATTCAAGAGGGAATGATGTAGTGGAAATTTAGTATAACCTAGCAGAGTAGTATAGATAATTTATAGATCTGTAGAAGATGACAGAAAACAGCTATGTGTTGAGGGTTGTTTTAACCATGTAATAGTAATAATAATTTTTAAAAAATCTTAAAAATCTGTACCTTGCACTAAGACTAAGCTAGTTATAAAACTTTACATTTTTCACTTTAGGTAGGACAAAACTCAAATTTAATTTAAAAGTTACCTAAAGCCTTTCAGCTGCAGTGTACCACTCAGACAGCTGAACCAGGTCAGGATTTCTGGACCTTGCAGACCTGCCAGCTACAAAGCATCATGGTTCCGAGATGAACATGATATCTGAAGTGACAACAATGTCTTTCCTATAAAAGGTTTAAACCAAACTGGTTCAGATGAAAGTAGTGTGTTCTTGAAATAAGCAATGTTTAACAATTCCAGTGCTACCTATTAAGTCTCTTTCCATATGGAATATTATAATGGACTTACAGTTCCTTAAGACACTGAAAGGGTTTTTTTGGTTTGGTTTTTTTTTCTTTTTAATGTGGCAGTTGGGTTGGTTATGTGGTCTCAATCTGTAAACTCGGTCAAACCCCCTTACAGATTTAGCTTGCTGTGCCAGGCGGCGCACAGCCACCCTTAAGGAGCGTTCCTTCCTTCTTCTCACATGTCCAAAATTCTTTGTATCTTTGCTTTTTCTCAGCACTCGCAGGAGTAACAGGTGGTGCCTGGCGTTTGATACCGGGTTTTATGGGAGATGTCTAGTTATCTATCACTGCAAGGGTCTTTAGCAAGTCAAACAGCTTTCTTGTGTTTTATGGCCACTGATCTCCCTTTTGGCTCTCAGCTTGACATTTTTCAAATTCTCCAGCTCTCACTCCTGTGCGTTCACACATGGTGCTTGGTTCCTTGCAACACCCCGACTCTCGCCTTTCCCATTTCAGCCTTTCACCACTAGGCCTTCCCTGAAAAAGACAAGACTTTCCTGTCCTTTCCAATTTTTCTCATGTATTTAAAGTATATTTTGAATATTTATATTTCATTTTCAAGAAGATTCTCTAATTCTTATTTAAATACCCAAATTACCCCCAAAAACTTACTAAGGCAGCTGCTCTGCTTTGAGGATTGCTACAGTGTGTCTCCTATTCAAGAAACACCATTAAGGTCAGTGTATTTTCTGCAGTCTATAGGCACCCACTTTCTCCATTAATGTCCCCCTATTAACGAGCAGATTTCCAACGATTTAAGTACTTCACCATGCAGCAGCAGTTAGAAGGCAGTTAGGAAGCAGAAGAGGCTTGCAGAAGGGAAATTTCCCCTCTTCCATTTTGTACCAAGTGTTTCAAAAGCCAGCCACCTCTTCCATCCCTCTCAAGCAGCCCAAGAGGGTGAGAAGCTGTCCCGTCCTGAACCGGAGACACCATGAGTTCATTTCCTGCGTTGCAGGCTGGCTCAAGAATTGCCAATTCCTGTGACAGGGAGTTTCCAGATGTTACAACATGCCAGGACCACAGCTCATGCTACAGATGGGCACTAGAGAACTTTCGTTGCCAAGCTGGCACATGAACTGACCCACCAGCAACAGCTGGGGGGTGAGGGAGCTGGGAAAGACTGCAAAGGGGCCGGGGGGGGGGAGGGAAGACTATGCTCCAGAACTTCAGAAAAAGATTTTACTTTGCTTTTAACCTAAAGTTTCTTCTCCTGGCACAGGCAGTAAAACAACAGCAGACCATTTACTGAAATAATCTGCAGGGCTTTGACTAAAGAAATTGCTGTACTTTTAGCTACAAAGTCTTATTACAGTCAGAATTTACAATAAACATAATTAAACTATAGACAGAAGAAACAAGGTGCCCTGAAAAGTCTCTTGCACAAGTTTTATATGATTCTACAATTTTATTAGAAAAATAATTAAATAAACATATGTAAGGGAAATGGAAAAAAGTATTAAGAAAATCTGAAAAAGCTTCAAAATACTCTGAGTTTTGGAAAGAGATACAGCTACAGACAAAAGTGACTGGAACAAAACATACTACTTCAAGAAAAACTGTGCATAGTTCTGGAAAGCAGATATACACAGCGCTTAAGATCATGGAAAGCCGTTAAAAAGAAAACCCAAACATTGCAACTGCCACACTGTCACCATGCTAAGTCTTATTTATACAATTCACTGACTTTCTACTACATTATGAAAGACATTTAAGTTTTTGTAATTGTAAATATTCTGATTCAAACCAGCTCTAATTTTGCTTACATGGGGGGGGCNGGGCGGGGGGGGGCAGGGGAAATGAACACATTGTTTTCTGGATGTAAAAGGAGTGACTTGCACTGAAAATTCACAGGTTTTACTTCATCACGCTGTGGGATTAACATGTAAATTATTACAGCTGTAAAGGGACACAAAAGCAATAGTCCTTAGGATACAGCTCCAGCTATGCCTACCATCATCCTGACCATATTAGCATTATGTAAGACATTGAGAAACCTCTCAGCCATCTGTTTAGAAGCAGATTTTTTGTTTTCTGACCAAATTTAAAAGCTATGTTTGAACATCTTTAAAGAATCTGTTACTAATAATAGGGTTGTTTGGGTTTTTTTTTTCCCCTCCATATTTTAATAGTAGCACTAAGGTAATTTTGCAATCACTGTATATTAAACACACAAAACACTGGGTGAGAATGCCAGGGCACATCAAGCAGGTATACACCAGCAGTCACACCTATTTGTTAAACACAGGGCATTCTTTGCATTCAGCCACAGAAGGTACAGAGCAGCTTCACACCAGCAGTTCAGCAATCGTTCGCTTCAAACGGTAAACACCGGCGAGACGATTTTCCTTTTTCCCCTGCTTCATTTCCCAAGTGAGTTTAAGTCCCCCGGTTGTTGAGCTATACTCTGAAGGCCAACTGATAAACCCCACGTACCACTTTTATAACAGCGCATGTGTTGAAATAGCTGTACCTGGAGTCCGGGGGTGTTTTTCTTTCTCACCAGGCTCCTCAGCGCTGGCAGGATCCTGTTCTAAGCTCCCCGGCATTTCTACCCAGCTGTAGTCTCTTAAGCCCAGGGCTCTACTTGCATTACAAAGTAGCATTTTAGTGTTGATAAACTGAAGGTAAACAGCAGTCTTAGTTCAACTACATCCTTAGGTTTCCTGAAAGCCCGAGTTGTTTCGCCGTAACCTAAGATACGCTGCGGGAACGCACGGCCAGGCTCGCAGCAATCCAACATAACGCACTTCTTAACACTTACCGAGCCCGAGCCGGAGATTAACAGGGAGGAGAAAGCAGCCCTCTCTGGATCCAGGTATCCCCCCGCCTACGGACCCGCTCTCCCCGCGGCCACCCGGGAGCCCGAGCCGCTTCGCCGCTCGCCCCAACAATGGCCCCGAGCGGGGAGCGTCGAGCCGCGGCGCGGCGGGGAGCCGGGCCCGGGGCCGCCCCTCCCCACGGCAGGTCAGGGAGCTGTGGCAGCGACCCGCCGGCTCCTCCCTGCTGCGGCGGCTGCTGCTGCGGAGAGCCCCGGGGCACTTCCCCGTCCTCGGTTTCCAGTCCCCGCTTTGATCTGGTTTAGTGGAAGCTGATGCGGAGAGTTAGAGCCGCGCTCTGCGGCTGCATCTGCCTCCGCCCGCGGGAGCCGCGGGACCTGGGGCGGCGGGCGCCGGGCTCCTGGTCCGGCTCCAACACACGCGCTTACGTGGAGAGCGCCGGTGGCATCGCGTCGGCACCAGAGAACGTTCGAAACAGAAAGGGCTGAGGAAGGCGGGACACTGAACATGGGGATCAAGTATCATTTGGAGGTGGGGTGGTGGGTTTTTTTTTCAGCAAGTTCCTGGCAGCACGTCTTGTCCCCCCAGCCCCAAGCTCTTACTTCATCCTGTGGTCCTCAGGCATTTCTTACAGAGCATCTCTGTTTGGCTACAAATCTCTGACACTTCTCCAACAAAACAAAACAAAAATCAAAACACTCTCCCTCCAGCACCCTCCCTCCCCACCTCTCCGTCCGTCAACACCACCTTTTGAAAAACAGGGCTTTTCCTCCCCAACAGATTTTAAGATACTTGTACCTCAAGTACAAGCCTTTTTGTGAGCTTCCTTCACACCTGAGCACTTGAAGATCTGGTAGTCCAAAAGCAAACATCTCCACATAGTCCTCAGCTCCCCTTCCTCTCCTC